>MEIZ01000014.1:333411-351874 GCA_001723225.1 Globodera ellingtonae | reverse complement strand
TCAAAAATCTTTGATTTGGTTGACTTGGAAAAAAGTTATGAGCAAAAAAGCTTGAAAAATGGTAGCGAGTTGGGTACATCATTCGAAAGCTTACAATTAGTAGAAGCTATCAAAAGCAAAAGCTAAGCGATTGGACAATTTTCAAAAAAGTTACAGCTAAAGAAATCAAATTTTAAGCTTTATTGGTCATAACTTTTTTGAAAATTGTCCAATCGCTTAGCTTTTGCTTTTGATAGCTTCTACTAATTGTAAGCTTTCGAATGATGTCAAAAATCTTTGATTTGGTTGACTTGGAAAAAAGTTATGAGCAAAAAAGCTTGAAAAATGGTAGCGAGTTGGGTACTAGCGAGTTGGCAGGTAGCGAGTTGGGTATTTACCGGAGAAAGGGCAATAAAATGCATCATTTGACTCGAGGTCATATCGTAACGCGGCGATTATGTGGTCGGCTATCAAATGACGACATTATCAATTTATACACGCGGGAAATGGGCGGCTCAGCGGCGGTTGGGAAGGAAAGGTCAGTCCAACAATCTATCGGAACACCCAAACTTGTCAGGCAAGAAAACGCGTCCAACTACTACCTATCCATTTTTTTAATGTAAAATATCTTTTGAAAATTGTTTAACAAACAAAAAAAATTATGCATAAAAATCCGCGAATATTTTAATCTTTAAATCTAAAAGAATAAAGTCATCGTTTTAGCGGAAAAGGACGATAAGCGGACTGAGAAAGCTACAAAATCTAAAAGCTTGCAAATAGCGTACAAAACACAGTGTAAAAGCAACTTCAGCCCAACCCCAACTAGCTTAGCTTAGCTAGCGTAGGATAAAGCATAATGGAAAGTGGCTATGCTTTTCATTCATCCCGTTCCCGTAGAAACGTTGAAACGATCAATAAGTGCGTGGTGGTAAGCAAAAAGCTTAACGCACTTCGTCGTATAGACAATTGAGAGAGAGAGGCGAAATAGTTTGTACTATTGAGAGAGAACAAAAAAAGAAAAAAAGCAATCGATATTTTAAAGGAAAGCGTTTCAATAATTTCCCCATTAAAAAAGTCATAAGCCCGTCGGGTGTAAGTAAATTGGAGAGTTTTTGTGAGCAAATGTTCTTTTTAGGCCCGGTGTTTTTATTGGTTGTGTTCGAGGCCAATCGCATTCCTCCCCCCCCCCCTCCTTATCTTTTTGGTAAAGCTGACGGTTCCAAATCAAAATTCTGTTTAAACCATTTCCGGAAAGTGAAGGTGTCGAATCTTTGTTTGGAATTTGTTTATTTTAATGATGTTTAATAATTTTAGTATTTGAATTTTAATTGTTTTAATATTTTCTCATCCTTCAAGGCTTATATGGCCGATGTAAGCACTTACGAGCTTGTTTTGTTAGTTAAGCCAGAAGTGTTTATATACAGAATTCCTCCACTGACCGGCAACAAGGGCTATAAGTTCGTTTTCAAAAGGGTTTCATGCCTAACTTTTTTTTGTTGGTTAAAGGGCGTCAGATTGGAAATTGGACAGTCCCGACTGGACGGGCAGGCTCAGACTCATTTCCACCAGCAACAAACTCGAGATTCGACTTGAAGACAAAAATTCAGGTTGTTTTTTTTACCTTTACAATTCGATCAAAAATGGAGTTTTTATAAAAACAAAATTACGTTTCATTCATTCTTTATTGAAATAGGCTTGAATTTTAAGATTTCATTGAGTTTGTTTAAGGCGAACTGTATGCGAAAGCGCCAGTTGGACAGCTGAACTCTGTCGACTATGAGCCGGTCACCGATTCGTCCCGTTATTTTGTCGTCCGGCTTCGCAACGACAATGGCAAGACAGCGTTTGTTGGCATTGGCTTTGCCGACCGGGCCGACTCGTTTGATTTGAATGTGGCGATCCAGGACCACTTCAAGACTGTAAAAAAGTGCGACGAGTCAATGGGGGAAGACCGGCAGAACGAGCCCAAGCTGGACTTGAGCTTCAAGGAGGGTCAGACCATAACTGTCAACATCGGAGTCAGTTTTTAGATGTTTAAACCAAGTCTCTGCTCTTTAAGAAAGTCCAGTTTTTCACAAAATCACTTGGTTCTGAGCCCGGGCTCTAAAAAGCGGGGAGCCAGTCTGGTCCGATCTTTCACAAAAATGTAGCCCAATTTTTATTGATTTATTTGAATTTTAGAAGAAAACGATCACCTCAAACAACGCTGTCCCCAACCATCGGACAACGCACGGCAACAACATCGACGCGCCCGTGCCATTTTTGCCTCCGCCGCCCGCCTCGGGGAACAAAATTCGGAAATGACGGGCCACAACATCCATTCAACTTTTGTTGATACGCTGTGATTTGCACAATTTTATAGCATAATTTTCAGCTCGCGTTGAGACAGGGATTTTATAATGAGCATTTTGAACAATTTTCTAACAAATTTTCGTAAAATCTCTTGGCTCGTGCGCGAGTATGGCGAGTATTTTAATTTTATGTCATTCATTTTATCATCTTTTTTTTGCCTCTTTTTTGTTTTCACAAATTATTGTGTGATGGAATGGGAGGCGAAGTGAATGGAAAGAAAAAAATTACTATAATTGGTTGGTGAAAATCCACAAAATATGTTGTTTCTTTCAAATTATATTCTTCATTTTGTTTTTACAACCAAGATTGAGTTAAGGTTGTTCGTGTTTTGATATTAATTGTAAGAAGAATGGGCGGTGCAACAATCACAGCAGTGACAAGGCTGAAGAAGGACTACCAGAAGCTGATCAGAGACCCGGTGCCCTATGCAATTGCTGCGCCGTTGCCATCCAACATTTTGGAATGGTTCGTGCTGCACGTCACAAATTGGCATTTTGTTTTTAATTGTCCACAATTTTCAGGCATTACGTTGTCACCGGCGCTCCGGAGACGCCGTACGAGGGTACGGTGATTTTGGGCTACAAATTGATTGGCATTAGTCTTAAAGGGGCGTAAAATTGGGGGGATTTGGAAATTAAATAAAACGTTTTTTTGTAGTATTAATCTGTTTATATTAGACATTTATTCAGGTGGATACTACCACGGAAAACTGATTTTCCCGCAGGACTTTCCATTTCGGCCGCCGTCCATATGTAAAGTTTTAAAAAAAATTTGCAAATGTTTTGGGCGTAAATACTACAGAATTTATTTTACTGGTTTTGTGAAGAAAATTAGTCAAAATTGTTTCTAAAAAATTCTGAAAATCCATTCTGTTCACAGACATGATCACCCCGAGCGGCCGCTTCCAAACGAACACCAGACTGTGCCTTTCCATTTCCGATTTTCATCCGGTAAGCAGGGCCGCATCTCGAAAAAAAACATTTCGCGGGGAGGGCTGTCTCTTATACACATCTAGATGTGTATAAGAGACTGCGTTTCTAGTGCATTTTGTTATTTGGATTTTTTGCAGGACACATGGAATCCGTCCTGGTCCGTCTCCACCATAATCATGGGTCTGATCTCATTCATGAACGAGAACTCTCCGACACTGGGCTCTCTGGTCACTTCTGACGGGGAGAAACGCGCGTTAGCCAAGTAAATTTATTGAATTAAATCAATGCTGCATTTTTATGGATCCGAAAATTGCTGTTTGTTTGTTATTGGGTTTTGCGTTTTAAAATGGTTTTGCCATTTTTTATACCATTTCAGACGTTCTCGGGAGTTCAACTTGAAGAGCGCTCAGTTTTGCGATCTGTTCGAGGAGCTTTCCGACCTAATTCGGGCCGATTTGGAGACGGAGAGGGCCGCGTTGGGCAATGCCAAGGGCCGTTTTGTCGCAGATTCGATGACGAACAAGTGAGTGGGGGCAGGGGGGGGGCTGTATTTGGGCTTAACCCGAAAATAAATAAATAAAAATGTTTTTCCTTAAAATGCAGAAACTCTCCTAAAGACTCCTCTTCCTCCCTGACGGCCAATTTGTTAATGGTTGGTTCTCTTTTTTTGGAATTTTTTTGTTTGTTTGTAAAATGTCCATTTCTCAGATCACGGGCGTTGTCATTCTCTTCTTCGCTGTTCGATATGTCATTCTTAATGCGACCGTCTGATCAATAAATAAAAGAAAATGTAAAAATTTCGATCATAAAAATTTTACGTATGTTTTTGTTAGCTCACAAAATATCAATTTTTGCTGTATTTTTCTGTGCTTTTACCGTATTTTGTCTATGCATTTCATAGACTCACGAAAAATTGATCCAAAATTGCGCAATTTGACGCAAAATCCCCACCCCCTCCCCCTACATTTTTGATTTCAAAATGCAGTAAATGCTTTCAAAGTTTAAACGCCGGGATGGGTCCAAAAAATCAAAGGGACGTTAGAGAGTAAATTTCAAAATTTGTTGTAAGAAGTAATGCGCATTTGCCACGTACATTTTCTTATACAACCAACGATAACATAATATGGCACAACAATTATGGGGATCGAGTACATCAATACATCTCAATTAAGCCACGCAAGGCACAACAATTATAGGGATCGAATACGTCAATATCGATTAAGCCGATCAATTATCAAAGCTCAAAGATGAACCAATTCTTCTGATGACCTCCATCCACCGCTTCCTTCGCCCACTCGGTCCATTGCTTCTCATCTCGCACAATCAGTCCCCGCTCCATCAGCCACTTATGATCGTCCTGACGTCGAAATGCCAAACGCTCCCGAGTTTGTTCGTTCTTCAGGTCAAATGGCACATAGTCAGCAGGCTCGAATTCCCCAGTCACAACAATGATGATGTAATTGACAGCGGTGGAGGCGTTGAGAAAAGTCTAAAATGACAAATTTTACAATAAAATGATTAGCCATAAAAGAAAAAAGGGACCTCTCTGAATCCGTTCACCATCGTGTCGAGTAGCACATCCCCACAATACAGAAACGTCTTCGGAAGGCCGTCTTCTCGCGGAGTGTGAATCCATTTGGTCATTGCTTGGCCACCAGAAGCTTCACGACGATCATCGGCCGGCCATTGGGGCAGTACACCAGAGAAGATCGATCGAAGGTTGGCACAGTCACGGAGAACGGTGGGCGAGATGCGACTTCGCAGTTCATGGAGACCATCATCCGTCGACAATTGCATTCCGTTGATGTTGGACGACAGCAGAGGCCAAATTTCTCGCACAAAGATGTCCAAGCTTCGGTGTTCGGGGTCCACCATTTCAATTTGCAAAGTGATGCCCGCGTTGAAGAGGCGCCGAATGCGACGGAGAAAAGCGATGACAGTGTGGTCGATGTATCTTAAAGTATTGTTTTTTGAAATGACTGTTTTAATTTTGAATTAACTTACTCTATCAGAATGTGATTGAAGCCGATCAATTTGGCGGGCGGCGGTCCTTGTGGGATGGGCAAATGTTTGATGCTGCCGTCGTCGGTGTTCCTTTTGACAATTCGTGCGCCATCCTCCGAACGTTGAACATCCAAATTCCCAAGTGTCCATTTGCTTGTCTTGAAGTGAATGTCCACCAACGCATCGAAACGATCGGAGAGCAGCGCCATGAAAAATGCGAGTTCGGCCGGTCCAAGGGAAGGAAAAATGCTCAGCCAAACGTCGTCGCACACTTTGCTAAAAATAGAAAATGAAATTCTTAAATTTGATAAAAACTCAAACAAAAAAAAACTCACAGTTCTCCATTGCGTCGCTGTTTCGGGTTGTCAGACATCTTTGAGAATGAATGCGGGAAATTGCATTTGAGTGAAAATAGCCCGTATTTATACGCAACGCCAAAGGAAATATTTACTCAACGACTCCCTGACACGCCAAAAACGCGCCAAATTCAAACGCGCTCCAAAACAAACAAAAGGGGCGAACGATTTCAGTGGCAGCAAATTTAAAAACCTATAACTTTTTTTAACCTCATCCAAATCAAACAAACAAGATGCCATTCGAAAGCTCTAAATGAGAAGAATCATTTTTGAAAAAAACCAAGCGGTTCAATTCGTTTTTAAAAAGTTTAATGCGAAAAAACACTCAAAATTGGGGGTTTTTCATAGTTTTATTGCATAACTGTTTCACGAATTCTCTAATTGTTTAGCTTTTAAAAGCTTTCGAGTGGCACTTGTTTCTTTGATTAGTTGAGTTTTAAAAAAGGTTCAAAATTGCTAGCCCTAGTGATGTAAACTCCATAATTCAACACCAAAAAAAGTTCGATTATCCAATATATAAATTGCATCATTTAGTTGGACAAATTGTTTGAAATGCAGTGCTGTGTCGCCACTGTTCGTCCAATCCTCCGCAGACTTCTCCCGTTGTCCTCCTCCCAGTTGATATTCGCTTTGTTCTTGTTGCTGTTCATCTCCACTTTTTGGCTTGGCCGTCTGTCCGTTCAGTTGGGCGAATTGGACCGATTAAGCAACGATGCCGAACGAACGACAAAGCCATGTTGGTGCTGGGGGGGGGGGGCAAATCGTATTACAATTTAAAAATGATCGCCATTCTCTAACGTTGATCCCTTTGAGGTCATCAACAGTCGACCAGAAAAGTTTCGCTCAGCACCTATTTGATGGTTTGGACTTTCAATTCCGAGAATGGTAATACCAAAAACCCCATTTTTAGGTTCTGATTATGACTGGACCCGACGAATCAGGCGAGAAATCATTTTGCATTGAATTAAAGGTTTTTTATCTCCAGAAAAACATTGTCTATTTTAGAAATGAAAAATTAAAATTTTCTCAGTTTTTCAGCCCTTCGTCGGACCATCCGTCAGACATGGCTCCGTCTGTCCACCAAAACGCCCCAACAATTTTGGCATTTGTTCCCCGTTGGCACTCGCAATTTGAGCGCCGCACAGCTCCGCCAACTCGACGCGGAGTCGACGCAGCACGGCGATTTGATGCTGTTGCGCAATTTGACCGACTCCTACGAACAGTTGGCACTCAAAACGTTGCTTTCCATCGGGTGAGCACAACTTGTAGCTGGCATTTCTGTTTAATTCGGCCTTTTCTTGGCCATTTTTTGGCACCAAACAAAATCAGGCTCACACATTTTGTCATACTGCTTGAACTTTGTGTCAAATGACTCGTGGACGGACTTGCCGTCTGTCCTTAAAAATCACAAATTTTTGCAAAAAATTCCTCCTTGTTCCCCCCTCAGTTTTGCGGTCGAAGCCGTGGACTTTGCGTTTGTGCTGAAGACGGACGGGGACAGTTTCGTGCGTTTGGGCGCCCTTTTGCAGGCGTTGCGCACCGTCGCGCACCCCTTTCTCTACTGGGGCTTCCTGGACGGACGCGCGCGACCCAAACGCCTGGGCGGAAAGTGGCGGGAGGAGGAGTGGCGTCTGTGCGACCGCTACTTGCCCTACCAGGTTGCGGCATTCATTGGCAAAAAAATTTTGAATGGCAAAAAGTTTAAATGTTTTGAATTAAACTTTTGTTTATGTTCCTCAGAATATATGTTTAAGCGTTTATTTGGTGAAGCATTTTAAATTAAAGCTCGGCGGTGGTTACGTTCTGTCCCATGCGTTGGCCTCCTTCATCCAACAGAATCGGGAACGGCTGAAGCTGTACCGGAACGAGGACGTGTCGGTGGGCGCTTGGTTGGCCGGGCTGAAGGTTCGCTATGTGCACGACCCGCGCTTTGGTCAGTTTTTTTTTTCATTTTTAAAATTTAATGGGGTTTTGTGTACATTACTTAATTAACCTGCCGGACTTGGCTTCGCTGAATTGCGAGAGTTTTGTAATGCAAAATTTGTTTTAGACACCGAATTCCGTTCCCGCGGCTGCAACAACGAATATTTGGCAAGTGATCGGGGTTAAACTCCACCACTCGCTCTCTTTTTAGGCAAAAAAATTAATAAAAATCAAATTTCTTTAAAAACTAAAAAAAGGAATTGAAAAATTCCGGAAAGAATCTATTAAAGCTGGCATTACAAGAAAATAAAATCATAACCAGAGTATTTTTAAAAAATCGTTGTTTTTCTTGCCTTTTTGATGTGAAAATTTCTTTAGATAACGCACAAAAAGTCGCCGGACGAAATGCGTCGTTTGTTCTCCAATTTGGCGACCCGCGGCGTTCTGTGCCATCCTGGCGAGTACCAACTGCGCCCCTCCTACGTCTACGACTTCTCCCGGCCGCCCAGCGAATGTTGCACACGACGGAACGGCTCCCGAATTCCTTAACCGGCACGGAATGTTTGGCATTTGTTGGACCGGACGAGAATAAGTGAAGAAGAAAAGAACGCAACGACAAATGGCCGGCCCGCCCCAACTTCAAGTGGCTTTCGGCTTCTCATTGATTAGCTTTGTGTGTCCCATCCGTAAATCTCATTTGTTTGTTATGATGCTTAATGATCTCCCTCAAAATTCTCGTCCAATTCTCGACCATTTGGCCAAAAGCAATCCCTTTGGGGGATATTCGTTAAACCCCGCCCCCCCCATGGCCATCGATCACAGCAATTCACCGTTTAACACAAAGCCATATTTTGGTGTTTGCGCACGCGTTATCCTTTCCCCAACCAAAATAATCCGCCCCATGTGCCCTGCCCAATGATCCCTCCCCCATTTTTGCATTCTCTACGGGTTTTTGTCCTCTCGTCCGTTTTAGTCGATTCCTTCCCCCCCCCCCCACCACCATTTTGTGCAGTGTTTACATTTCTACCCCCGCGCACACAATAACTTTTCCGCCGCATTTCCCAAACTTCGAGAAGTTTTGTTTGTACACAACAGCAACATTTTATCCCAAAACTAGCGGACCGCTAGGAGAAGCGCACACGATCATTTATAAATTTTTTGATTGTCCATTTTCTCTCAATTAAATTATCTAATTTATAAATATATTTTTTTGTGTCCTTTTTGCACTATTTAAATTTTGGGAAACAACAACCATGCTTCGGCACCACAACAAATTGCATCATCATAATCAGACCGCCTACGCGTTTTTCAGGTACAAAATACTCAAACATTTCATACATTTTCAATTTTTCTTCTACGCCATTTTAAATTACTCCAATTCTCAACAAATTTTGTTGTGAGTCTCGTTTCCAAACCCGGGAAATTCGGCTAACATTAGTGACTGGTGCATGAATTTTGTGGGATAGAATGTAAAAATGTTGTCATTATGCCAAGCCCAAAGTTGAGCGGAATTTTTTATATTTGAATTTTCATACTGAAAAAATGTCAACAAAATGCATTCGAGAGTCGACTCAAAAACATTTTTTACGTTTTCTTCAGGTGCAAAACGACATGACAAATAAATAAGAAATGCTTAATCACGAAATTGCACATTTTTTAAAAATTAATATTTTTATGTACACAAAACGACCCCATTGTCAGTTCTAGCCTTAAACCGAAAAGCCCCGAATTTGATCGCTTTTGGTCTGCCATCTCGACGATGCGGCTTCCCACGTTTGAACTTTCCCAGCAGGCCGAGACGGCGCTGTTCTTCGTGTTCTACACGCTGTGCATGTTGTTGAGGAACACGTTGGTGCAGTACTTCATTAGCACACCGGGATGGCATCTGCGCAAATGGTGGGTAAAGCCCGGAAAATGTGGGTGCCCGACCTAAAAGCATTCCATGCCTTTCAGGTCGTTGTTCTGTTTGGACTTCTGTGCGTTGGTGGTGCCGCCCTTTCTGGCTCAAACATTTTGGGTCGACTATTTGCACGTTCTGCTGCTTGTACAGCTTGCCCTCTGTGCCGTCTGTTTTGTGTGTTGCGATGGTGCGCGTACCGGCATGACGCCGCTGCGAGCGGTGCGTCCGTTGCGCGTTGACGCGGCGCGCGCTCAAAGAGACGCACACATAATGTTCAGGTGCCAATTAATCATAAATTTAATAGGAATTCGACCTTTGTTCAAAGGAGTAAAAAATGTGTGTATTTGTCGTTAAAAAAATTGGCTTATTTTTCGGGTTTTCGATGTTACAGAACTTGAAACTGAGACCATTTTTTATTTCAGACTCCGAATTTGAACGGAAAATAAAATCAAATAGTAAGAAAAATTAACATAAATTTTTCTGTTGGTTGTTGTAATTCGGAAACACAAAAAAAAAATTGGGAGAGGGAACATAAACTAGATGAAATGTCAAAAGAAATGTAACAAAATAATTGAAATACGTTCCATGACCCTTCTGCTGATTGCCACTTCCTTGGCCATTTTGGCTGTGGACTTCACGCTGTTCCCACGGCGCATGGCCAAAACGCAGTATTATGGCCAATCGCTGATGGACACCGGCACCGCCGCCTTCATTTTCGTGAACGCCCTCGCGGACCACGACGTGGCGGCCCGGGGACAGAGTCCACGACAGCGGGCGGCCAAAGCCACGATGTCAGTTGATCAACCAATGATTTTTTGGAGAAAAAAGCATAATGTTTTTTTATACTTTTTTTAGGCAAATTTTTGCGCTTCGAATGCCCACACTTTTGGCACTGTTTTTGATCGGGGTTGGCCGTTCCGTGTTCATTCAGCTCAGTGGCTATGGCCAAGACGTGACGGAGTACGGCGTACATTGGAACTTCTTCCTCACCCTCTTTTGCGTCAGGGTCAGACTGGAGAGGAGGCGTTTCGTCGAGCTTATAGAAAAAGAGCGAAAATGACACTCTTTTTTTTTTGAGGATTTTCGAAATTTTAAAATTTGTTAAACCCTTAAGATTTTAAAAAAATGTTCAAAATAATCAAGGAGAGGGGCATATTTAAAGCTTCTCGTCTACTTTTTGCAAATTATTTGAATTCTACAATTATAGCTGTTCGTCATTTGTGTGCCCAACTCTATGCTTGTCTTCGTCGGTGTACTGCTCGGCGTCGTCTACCAAATTGCCCTCCGTTTCACCTGGCTTGAACAATGGTTGCTGCGGCCCGACTTTACTGAGCCGCGGCACGGCTTCTTGGACCAAAACCGGGAGGGCATTTTCTCACTGTGTGGGTACTGCTTCATCTACGCCGTCTCGCTGATGTACGCGCGCGGCAGCAACAAATTGATGCCAAGGCAATGAAATTGCTAAATTTCCCCAAAAAAATACGTTGAACTTTTTATAGGGACAAAAAACTGTCCCCACTGAACGTGGCGTGTGGACTCGGCTTCAGCCTGTGTTGTTACGGCTTTCAATGGGTGCTCGAGGACTATTTTGGGTTGACCGCTTCCCGACGCTTGGCAAACATGTCCTATTCGTTCGCAATGGTATATTATTACTTTTTCTTTTTAAAACAAATCTTATTCTTTGCAGTTAGCTTTGTTCAGCACCATCTGTGCCCTGCTCCAATTTGGTCAGCTCGTCGTGCCGTTGCCGCAGGATGCCCGCTGGGGCGGTTTGGTGGCTGCAGTCAGTCGCAATGCGCTGCTCCACTTTTTGTGCGCCAATTTGTTGACCGGCCTTGTCAATATTTTGGCCATGGCCTCCTCGAACTTCGAAATCCATGGCCACCCAATCGCTGAGACGGTGACAATGCTCGCGTACGCGCTGGCCACCTCTCTGCTGATTTACGCGATTCATTTGGCGAAGAAGCGATCCCAATGATGCCCAGAGCCGCAAATTTGATCATAAACATTTTTGATCTCGATTTTCATTTTTAAAATCTATTTTTCTACACCCGATTTTAATTCGTTTTTTTCAAAGTTTATAAACTCGTTTATCTAAAAAAATACATAAGTTCGTTGAGGGAGAAGTGTTGTAAGTGAAGAAAGAAAGTGTGTGGGGGTGTAAATGGTAGTCAATTAAATGGGGGGAAAGAAATTCGGAACAATTAGAAGCGAACGCTGTTCCCGTTTAACTACTAAAAGCTCATTGGTAAGCAACGATATGCTTGGCACAAAACGATGAACATAACACCAAACGAACAGCGAATTGAATTTTGAAGCGAGATTTCATGAACATTGGCAGTTGATGACCAGAGAGAGGGAAGAACGTTGGATGGAATTGAATGACTAGAATAAAAAGTGAATCGGAGCCTAATTTGTAAGTGAAAGTGGCGAAAGACAAGCGCAAACAAAAGTGAAACAGGCAAAAGCCAAAATTGGGATTCGTGATCAAAGTTGGGGAGGAGACTTTTCATGATTCGAACGCTCTGAAAACGATGCCCTGTCGAGCTCCAATTCGCACTTGCCTCCCGCCCAGATCAATGCCAATTCCTATTGTAAAATCGTCGGCATTCGAACTCCGCGCAACAATTCGGCCTCTCCGATAGACGCCGGAACGATGGAAGGGCGGCAAGTCGGCCAGCGAAAAGCCAACCGGAACGGGCCCGAAATTGACGACCACAACAATGCTCTAAAAATGGGAGAGGATAAATTCAGTAGCTCCAGGGTACAAACATCGCCATAAACTGAGTCCTGCCCGTCCTCCGCCCGTTCCCGGCTCAAATAGCGACAGAGCGCAAACGCTTGGCCGTCCACACATTTGGTGATGTACGTGTGCCCCCCTCCGTCCGCCATCAGCACGGTGTCGCGTTGGCGAAGGCGGGCGAAACGGCGAACGCTGTGCAAAAAACTGCGCGAGTCGGCCAATTCATCCTAACACAAAAAAAGGGGGGGGGGGGTCAATCAAAATCAAGCAGAAATGCCGATGCCATGAATTGTTTCAAAAGATTTTTACCTCAAAATTTGTGTCCGTCGTTATTGCCGCGGTATCTGTCGTCCCATTTTGTGGCGATGGTTCCCATGGCATTGTGTCCCGTTGCGGAAACTGCAAAAAGCATCAAAAATGAAAACCAACTGCCAAAATAACAAAAAATGCCTTCAAATTTGGCACATCCCGCAGCCCGAGCTCGTCACCGTAGTAAACAATCGAAGTGCCGCGCAAAACGAGTTGAATCAGCATGATCAGCTCCGCGTACGCTTTGCCGTCCACGCGTGTGGCTAGCCGAGCAGTGAACGGACTGCCAACGCTCCACACGGGCCAAACATTAGCTAAATGTTTTTATGGTTATGCCTTTGACTTTTGACAAACAGTTCCTTTACAAAAGGGGGGGGGGGCACCAAAACCTTTTGCGAACACTCACTGGACGACTGGTGAAACAGCAACAAATCCGCAACAATTTCGTTGGTACACTCGGCCACGCCCGTCGTAGTCATCGTCGAGTTGGAGCAGACGCGGTTGTCCAACGCCAGCTTGCGCAACTCTGTGTTCACCACCGCGTCCAGGCCGACCTCCTCCACGATGCGAACCTTCAACGCCTCAGACAAATGCTCATGAGAAGTGAAGAGGAAGCTGAACAGCAACATACTAGTATTGTCAACGAAAACCCCGAGACAAAATCAAAGTGATTTATCATAATTCTCTTACATTTTGCCGCCATCTGTTCTTCGTCTTATGCGCCACTGTTCCTCCGCATGGATTTTCAACGATTTGACAATCGCGAAGATCTTAACAAAATTGCACATCAGTTTGCTCAATTCTCGGAAAATGTAAGGCCGGCACGTTATGCTCCATTGACACAACTAATAGGGTGGCCCTTTTTTATCACAAATTTATGGAATATCACTTTTCCGGCCCAAGTACTGCTTGGCGTCCACTTGCCTGATCCCACGCGGGCATCCGTCCGTCTGGTGTCCGGTGCAAATAGTCAATGGAGGACAAATGGAAGCCGTCCACCCCATGGCCGATCCAAAAGCTGATCGCGGCACGCACAGCGCCCGAAACGTTTGCATTTTGCCAGTTTAGAACGGATAAATCAGCGCGATTGGCCACATGAAAGTACTTCAACAACAGGCATGAGTTGAATTAAATAGTAATAAAATTTAAAATAGTGCCTTAAGCAATGAGCCTTCAAAGGCAGAAACGAATGCTGAGTTTGGAATGGCACGGCGCCAATGGTAGAAATCGGCAAAAGCAGCATTTTCAGGCCGTACAGCCAACGCACTGCGACGGAACCACGGGTGACCAGTGGAGGTGACGGCGAGCGGAAGGTCGAGCAGTACACGGAGACCTAAAAAAACAAAAAAAATTGTGTTGTATTGTATTCTATGAATGTGTCTGTGACGCGCCTTTTCTGTGCGCTGCATTGACAAACGCGTCGAAGTCGTTCATTGTGCCGATTTGTTGGCTAAGTGCCAAGAAGTTGAGCACGCCCAACCCGCTGTTCTCCACACGGAGCATCGGACGAGCAAAAATGGCGCCGACCCCAATCCGGCGCAGCTGGCCAAGTTTGCTCTGAAGGCCGACCAAATCGCCAATGCCATCGCCGTCAGAATCTTTTTTTTTTTTTGAAAAAAAGGAAATCGGTTTGGGTTATAAGACTTGTGAAAGAAATAACCTTGAAAAGAAAGTGTCCAAATCTGAAAACTTGTGTTCTTTTTCTTGTTGCAAAAATTTGATTTTTGCCTCGTAAATCACTGTGTCCTTCCACCAATCTTTTGTCGATGGCGAACACTTTGGATGGGAATGGGCAAGGAAGACGGCGAACAACAGCGCGAACAGCCAACCGAACCAGAAAGCCGAGTAGAAGGCTAACCTGACAATGAACAAAGAATTTGCAACATCAATCCACCTTTTCGGAATGGTCAAATTAGCCCCGCCAGATTGTTCTTTTTAAGCAATTACAAATGGGACTCCCGGTTTGTCTTTCAAAAGGTGGACACAAGCAAAAACCAGAAACTCTCACGGGTTTTCAGAGTGGTTTCCCAAACGAAAAACTTAATTCCCCATTAAAGTGAAACAATAATCTGATTGACTTCAATACCCACCTTATCCTTCGCCATTTCGGCTCATTTCGATAGCGTTCAATGTGTTCCACAGACAGAGGCCGCAGTCGTTCAGTTCGACTCGGAATGAGCAACAGTTCATGGCCCGTGTCGGAGAGTTTGTTGCACTGCCGAAAACCGTCGTACAGCTCAGAAACACTCAACGAAGTCGGACTGAGCGGAATTTGAATGGAATTGTGCTCAATTGCAAAGATGTAACTGTCGGATTTGTTGGCAACCAGAAACGGAGCGGACGACGGGCACTTGACGGGCATGGCACCACACGCATTTGGCTTCAACTCAGCCTACCAATATTTCAAGAAACAAATTAAAATTTACAAATTACTAAAATGAAATAATGGCTTTTATCCGACAACGACGTAGTTCTCTCACGATTAATGCACTTTTTTAAAAAGAAAACCACGGGTTTTTGTTTTAGGTGCTCACATAAAGGTAAACTTTTTTCAAACAACATACAATTTATATACGAGGAAAATGCATGAAAAAAACATCAAAAATATGTTCGGAGATCCCTTAATTGGTGGTTGAAATGCCAATGCGCTCGCTACTTTGTGACCTTCCGACTCTTCTTGCTTGACGACCCTCCGTACTTTTGTGCCAGATTTTCCAGGAAATCGTCCTTAAATAAAGTTTTCAAAAAATCCATTTAAACATCAAGTAATAGTTAAGTTTGTACACCCCCTTTTTTTTGAAAAAATAAATACTTTTTTCAGAAGTCATATAAACATGTTTCCGGGGGTTTTCTGGGTCGCTGTTCACGATTCTGACATTTATTTTACCCAGTTTCAAACCCGGACCCGAATTCGAACAATTTTTCAAAAATTTCCAAAATTCAATTTTAGCCTCAAAATCATTCAAAAAGCATAAAATTAAAAGCAAATAATGATCAGAAAAAAGGGGAGGGGTTACAAATTTAACTATTACCAACGTTAGCCCTGTCTCTTATACACATCTAGATGTGTATAAGAGACAGGACCGGATCATTGCGCTCAAAGTGTCTTCGCCTTCGCTCGCGCCAGCCTCGCGTTTGCGTAGCTCTTTCAGCGCTTGCTCTGCCTCGATCGCCTCGCGCTGCGCTCGCTTGGCGCGCCGGACTTGCGCGGCAGGCGGCTCGTTGGTGAAGCGGGAGTACGCGCTCAGTTCACCACGCTCAATGCAATGACGGACAATCTCGCGGATGCGGTCCTCGTCCGGTTGTTCAGCGCCGACCACACACTCCATGATCCGGTCCATGTTGCCCTTGTGCTTCTGGTACGCCTTCTTCACCTCCTCAATCTCTTCCTGCGATCCTACAAAAAAAAGAGGGTCAAAACATATGCATATTTTGTGTTTGTTTCAAGCATTTCCCAAGGTTTTTTGCTAAATTTTCGATGTAATACAGTGTACAATTCTCTTGGTAATCCTTGGGTGGGTTGAATTTAACAGAAAAAAACACCCAAACCTCTGAACTCAGCCAAATACGCTTCGATCTCTTCCGGCGTGACCTTCTTGAAGACGCCTCGCCACACCGCCGTCCAGTCTTTGTCATCGTCAAAATCATTCTCGTCGTCAAGCAAACCTATAAAATCGTTTACGGGTAACTAATGACCACATTCTTAAATGATTCCATTAATTATCAAATGCTAACCTGTCTCATCATATATCTGGCGCTTGTCCTTGTCTCCAAGAATTGCATAGGCTCGTCCGATCACTTGGAACTTCTGCTTGGCCAACTCACGGGCCGCTTCGTCATGGTGCGCCGATGCAAATCGATCGGGATGCCACAAAATTGATAGATTATAATAAGCCTTCTTAACTGAAATGAATATGAAGACGACCAGAAAGCCATTAGAAAAAAATCCCCTTTAAATGACCATAATTCTAATCCTGAATTTAACAAATTTTCGTTTAAACTTTACTTTGCTTATTATTAAAGCTGTTGTTGCTCCTATCCAACTTCAGAATTTGGTAAAGATCTTTAGTGCCAAATAAATCGACGCATTCCTTCTGAAAAGTCATCCTTTTGCTGTATGACAAACAAATTGTAATTAATAAGCGAGCAATTAAATCCTTAATAATTGATGAATTATTCATTCTTTTCTAATTAACATCAAAACGCGGGCGCTCACAATCAAAGCATTTTGGACATTTTAAAGCAAAAATTCCAAGAAAAAAATAATGAGAAAAAATGTTTGAAAATTAACTAATTTGGCAATCTGTCAGCTTCAAAATCACATCCACACCATCAAACGCGTGCGCACACACTCTTTTTCAGCCAAATTCTCGCGAACTCGACCACGACTTTTCATTTCTTCACCGTTGAATTGGATCGGAAACGTTCAGCAAATATAATGCACATATAACAAATATTTATAGACATTTCGTTGATCGTCGTGCGAAAGAAAGAAAGAGAAAAAAAGGAAATTTTGTTCGGCGGTGCGCTAAACTGGTTGATTTGGTGGTTGATTGACTGCTTTAGTGGGCGGTTGGTTGGTTACCTGTTGCTCCTGCTGCTGCTGCTGATGGCGATCATCGTCGGTGGTGGCTAAGCAGAGATGAGATGAATGAATGAAGAAAAGGAGGAGGTGAGGAAGTCAGTTTTCTTCTCTTTCACAAGCAGCATAATTTTGAAGGGTGTCGTCGTGTTGAAAGCGGCGGGGGGAATCCTTACCCATTCACATAACAACATACACACACACACTGTAAAAAGCGCACATTCTCATCAGCAACAGGACCGGAAGAGCGGATTCATTCATACCGATTCAATCGCAAAAGCTTCCTCTCATTATTAAGTGCGGAAGTGAAAACTATTAAGGTATATTTTATAAAAAATTTCTAAAAAAAGTAGCAAACTTAACTCGAATTCGATTTGAATTGATAGATTCGCTGAGACGTGATCCGGCGAACATCCGACTTAAACTTTCCCGTCTTTTGTAGGAACTTCGCCGTCCTTTTGTCGTCATCTTCTCAACGCACTGTTCTTAACAATAATTGCCATGTCCAATTTTTCACTGCTTCTCCGGAACTGCAGCACTTAGAAAGTAAAACAATTTTCTTTTTGAAAAAAATTCGAGAGTTTAATAATTCTGATCGGGGAAGAGCGTTTACGGCTCATACTCCTCGAGAAAAAGGATTTTAAACAAAACAGAATTTCGATATGTTTAGCCCTTCTTCATCACGTCCCCTCGACCGCCATGCTTTACCAAACCCACCACCATTCGCCCGCCTCCTACGCGCGCTCGCGTCGCTATTTGTCCCGTCCCTATTTGTACCCGCTGTTCTTCCTGCTCGTCCTCTTCTTGCTGATCCGATGGAATTCCCAGTCCAACCACGGCAACACCGGTGCCCGCTTCTTCGACGACGACGACACTTCCATTCCCATTGGTGGCCCGGAGGACAGCGACGACGACGGAGAGGAGGTGCAAATTGTCAAATCGACGGAAGAGGGCGAGAAACGCGTCATCCAGGTCAGAACAGCAAATCAGAAACATTAGAAATGCCTGGCTTGAGCAGATTTTGACTCGTAACCTATCCCAAAGGCGCTGCCTCAAATTTTTTCTGAAAGTTTTTGGGTTTTAAGAAATTTTTTTGTGGAGTCTGGAGGACGATATGAGGAGGAGATCCGCGATGAGCAAAAAAAAAGGGGGGGGGGAATCTCGGGAGCGCTGATAGGCACATGTTGTTTTAAATACCAAAAAAAAAATCAAATTTTTGGAAAAAACAATTCCTACGTTAAAAAAAAAATTGGGGGAAAATTCCTTCTGTTCCCCCTGGATATTATTGGCCTGTTCGTAAAATGTGTGTCCGAGCTAATTCCGAGCACATTTCTCCGTCGTCCAAATGTACGAGCTCTCTCCGTTCCCCTCTCTTTGCTTCTC
>MEIZ01000014.1:317642-333300 GCA_001723225.1 Globodera ellingtonae | reverse complement strand
CCCCTCCCCTCCGTTTTTTGTTGGGGGTGTGACCTCTCCGCCCCAATCCCAACAACCGTCGATAACAATACAATCATCCGCCGACCCCAACCTAAAATTGTTGTGTTGCATTCGCCCACCCACCATCCATCCATAACGCGCGACTGAGCAGTTGGGATGAGTGGGGATGAGCTAATATAGTCGTCGTAGTTCACTATCCTCTCCAATAATCGTTTGACCCCGTCCTCCTTCCCCCAATTCGACTGCCCTTCATCGCCCTCTATTTATTCTTCCCTGAAAACACACACAACACACGCACTGTTGTAGAGTGTTCCGCACCAACCATTCATTGAAAAATCGCCCGCCGAAATTTTTAGCGTAAAAAACAACAAGCTCATCATGATGAAGGCGTACTTCAACTGCAGAAGAAGTGGGCCGTGTGGATTTGTCGCCTCCTTTTTGTCGTCAATTTTCCCCTCAATATCCGTCATTGTTTTCATTTGGCCCCTTTTTGTTTGGACATACGGAGAAATTGTGTTGGAAAACATTCGGGCGGAGTTCAAAGAACGGGGCCAGGGCCTTGCACTTGCGCCAGTTTTAGTGCAGGCAGAGGTTGTGGTGACCATAATTTGTGAAATGTACATATTTATTGTCCCGGGAAAATTAAATTTTTTGTTTTTTTCCCCTAATAATTTTTTCCCAATTATTTTAGAAGCCCCCATTTTTGGAAGAAGGGGAATTTGGGCACAAAACGACGCTGCAAAAGAAAGGCAACATCGTTCATCTGACCGTCTACATGGTAATGTTTTTTTTTTGTTTTCTTCAATTCTGAAAAATTTACGCTTTTCAGGAGGCCCAATGTCCCGACACGACGGGTAAGTGGTTGGGAAAAAACAATTGGATTCGAAAACGGTGCACGACAGGGACGTCCCAATCTGAACGCCAGGGCGGCCCCCGGAAAAATTTTTTTGATGGCAATTAAGAAAATTATCAAAAAAATTGTAAACCTCCCCCCTGGCTACGGCCTTGGTGCACGACATAATTATAAATTATAATATTGTATAATAAATTAATGTTTAGGCTTCATTCGGCGTCAGTTGTTGCCCGCCTGGTCCCGTCTGGGCGCCACCAATCGCGTCAATGTGTCCATTGTGCCGTTTGGGAAGGCGCGCTGTGCCCAGACGGAGGCGGAGGAGGGCGAAGATTACCGGTAGGTTAAAAAAAAGCGAGTTGTTATTACATTAAAAACCCAACTGCGATTGATAATGTTTTCCTTATTTTAAGCACAAACTTGCTTGGCATCGGAGTAAATAAATTTTAACAAATTTTGCTTTTCATTTAAGAATTTTTGGCTTCTTGAGTGCCCCATCAACTACGAATTGTTATTTTTTGTTAAGGGTGGGCAAAAGAATGGGGGAGCAAGCAGTTCATCTCCCTTTTTTGGGATTCTGATTCTAAAAAGTTTGATTACTAACTTTTTTGCTGAGTTAGAATATTTTAATAATAAAATAGAAACGCAACCACAAATTTCCAATATAACAGATGCGAGTGCCAACATGGACAGAATGAATGCGAGTTGAATCAGCTGATGAACTGTGCCATTGAATTTTTGCCGGACGCTGACAGTTATGTGCCGTTGATTGGCTGTGTCCAGGGCAAGGACAGTGTGAGCGTCGCGTTCAAAAGCTGTTTGGCCGGGCATTCGTCTTCCGACCGGTGGGGTGCTTTTTTGTTGTTGTTGTTGTTGTTTTTGGAGTTAGTTTTTGTTTCCGAAAAGATTCTGGACGAGTCAGCAGATCGGGCAGGGGATGTTCATTTTTGTGCCATTTTCCAGACTTTGGGAGTGCGCGATGGGCCGTCGTGGACGGCATTTGCACGCCCGGGCGGGCAACCGGACAGCCGCGATTGGCAACGCGTTCAACTTTGTGCCGTGGGTGGTGCTGGACGGCAGGCGCGACAACGACGCCTTCTACGCGCTGGAGGAGAACATTTGCAAGCGCCTCAACGAGCCGAAGCCGATCCAATGCATCAAATTCTCGTAGAAATTCGAACGGACGGTGCTTTTTTCAGCCACATTTTTTTACTCTCTCATTTTCCCCCCATTTTGTATATGCAAATGGTGAGAGGGGGCGGGGTGCGATTTTGCATTCAAAATTCTTTAAATTTTTAGTAAATTATTTAAACGGACAAACCTTCCCCCCCCCCCCTCCTGCTGCTCTTTCTACCTCATTTTTCTATTCAATTTGCAACACAAAATGCTTTTAGTTAGGAAATGGGCTGTAATAGACAGCAGCTCTGCGAATAGATAGACTTTTTTTTTATGTTGTGTCCGATTTTTTTTAAAATTTCGAACAGTTTTAGCACAAATTCCATCCGTTGACACTTTTGCCCCCTTCAAAACATTGCGTTTTTTGTTTTCCTTTCAAAAATTTATGGTTTTTATATATCCGACAAATTTTTCTGGATTTTTCACTACTTAAAATGTTTTCCTATTTATGCATTTTACTTACATAATATCAATCCCCTTACTTATGAAAACCAACGCCATTTTGGACAAATTTTTAACTGTCCTCACATCGACCGTGTTGCCTTACAAATTAATGTACCCATTTTCATCGTTTTGCGTTTGACTCCCAACACACTTCAACAATTTGCATAATGACAGTTATTTATTTACCCATTCAGTGTATCCGTTCCTATTTAAATTTCTTTGATTTGTTTTTGCCGTCCAGTTTTGAGAAATTAATTAAAGATTGGCTTTTTGTGTCCATAAAATGCTTTGTGTCTTCCACAAATTGGAAAATACTTTTTATTGTTGTATTTATTCCAACTTATTTTGTAGTACAACATTTATTTGTTATTTTGTCAGAGAAATTTAAATAAAATTTATTCTTCAAATCCAATTAATCAAAGTCATAAATGTAAACTGGGCCATTAAATAATTCGCTTTATTTCAGCTGTACAAAATTAATGCAATTTCATTTAAAAAAAAGTCAATATAAAATTGTATACAAAATGGACATTTATCTAAAATAACAGTCACAACATTATGAAGCGACAATTTGTTGAAGGAAAGTGCGTGCACAATGGGAGCACAGCACAAACAGCAACAGCACCAAAGGGGAAAATGTTGAAGAGTGGGGACGTGGACGTGCAAAATGTAGAGAAACAAATGCTTCAACTCCGTAATGTAAAAGTAAAATTTGCCGTCAATTTCAGACTTTAGCCGAGCCGAACAGCTCCGACTTGATGGATGGAGGGTGCGTTGACGGGTTGGGGCGGGGAAAGCTAATTGGCCATATAAATAATATTATGTCATCTCCGTTTTCGCGTCATCCCTACGGCAGTTTTTGTAAAGCATTCAAAGTTTTCAGTGTGCATTTGGTCAAGGTCGAGTGCCTGGGGACGGAGGCCAACAACAGCAAAGGCAATGTGCCGAGGGCGTTGTCCCTGTTCGAACTGATCCGTGCCATCCGTCCGATCGCTTCCATTCACTTCAACTACTGCATTGACCCGCAATGGGTGCTCAGGTTAAGAGAATGGTTCTGTCAACCGTTTCTTTACTTCAGACAGTACTCACGTCGTCTGCGCGAGTGTCCCATCGCTTTTGTTGTGGGTCATCAGCAGTTGCAAGCGCTGCATGCCGCCGTGCCGTCCGCTTTTGCGGCAAGCGTGCGCTGCGCGGGCGTGCCAATGCCGTTTGCCTACGGCACGCACCATGCCAAACTGTCGCTGTTCGAGGCAAACGATCGCGCGCTTCACGTGGTGATCAGCACGGCCAACCTGGTGGAGGAGGACTGGACGGCAAAGACGCAGGCGTTCTACCACGCTCGGGGCAAATTGGACACGGACGATGTCGAAAGCGGTGCCGGTACTGCTTCAACTTCTGTTGCTGATGATGCGGATGCCACCACATCGTCGGCACCGCTTCAAAGGTTGAGCATTTTAAATTTTTATTGAGTGAAGCGTGTACAAATCGACAACATGTAAATGCCATCATTTGAAGGTTTCGCGATGATTTGGTGGCGTATCTTCGCGCCGCTTACCCCGCGGGTGCTGGCGAAGTGCACCGAATGGTCCAGTTTTGGGTGGATCGCATTGGACAGGCCGATTTTAGCCACATTCCGGACCGAATTGTCGCTTCAGTGCCGGGACGGTGGGAAATTCAATTTAAATACACCGAATTTAAACTAACTGAATATAAACAACAACAACACTGAAAGCGCAAAATAATGCATAATAAAAAGTGAAATTGTTCTTTTTCAGTTATCAAAAAAGCCCCGCCGGCGCCATGTGCCGTTTTGGACATTTACGACTGCGTCAGTTGCTCAGCGAAGCGTTCAGTGCGGAGGAGCGCGGACGACATCACAAAACTTTTGTGGGCCAGTTCAGCTCCATCGGGTCGCTGGGTGCACGAGCCGAGGCGTGGCTGTGCGACGAGTTCCTCACCAGTCTGTCCGGCGGAAAGTCCATGCTCAGCGGTCAGTGAACTGACATTTCCCCCCGGGGGGGGTCATGCCTTTAGAGAAGTGCCAAAAGCATGCGCAGCTCTTTTCAGCCTCTGCACTGAAATTGATTTATCCGACGGTGGAAAATGTGCGCGACTCGTTGGAAGGCTACGCGGCCGGCCTTTCCCTGCCGTACAGCTCGCAAACCCATCGGAAGCAGCCCTACCTGAAGCAGTTCCTGCACCAGTGGAAGTGTGAACGATTCAAGAGGCAATTTTGTTGCAAATGCATTTAGAATTTCTGAGTTTTTTTCAGCATGGAATGGCCAAAATATAATTTTTTGTTTTTCCAAAAAGAAAGGTTTTGGGATGCCACATGCAAAAACAAATTATATTGTATTTATTTTTTAATATTTTCAATTTTATGACCGCCGCTTCGCCCCACGTGAAGAGTTACGTTGCGTTGGACTCCGCCGGGCAGTGCCAATGGCTGCTGTTGACCAGTGCCAATCTCTCCCACTCCGCCTGGGGCAAATTGGAGAAGGGCGGCACACAAATGTTCGTCCGCTCCTTCGAACTTGGCGTTCTGATGTGCGCCAAGGACCACCAGCGCAGTGGTGGGCGGGCGTTTTTTTAAATCGGTTTTAGGAATTCCTCTTGAAGTTTTTCAATTTTACCAAACGCTCAACAAATTGGAACCCCATTTTATCGCTTATTCTTAAACATCAAATTTTGTGATTAATTTAGTCGAAAATTGGCCACCGCCCGCCCCATTACGGCACTTGTTTTTGTTTCTTTCTGATTACAAAAACAAACAAAACAAAAAAGTTTGTTCCATTTCTAAGCATTGTTCCCGCCGTTTGACCTTCCGCTGACCAAATACGCGGCGGACGATGAACCCTTTCTGGTCGACATGCTTTACACGACAAAGCCGACGGATGCCAATGGATTTCGCGGAGCGATGGACGCGCGGACGGCACTAACCGGATGACCACTGACTGACTGTTTTAACCGTTCATTAAGCCTTTTGACTCTTGACAAAATTGTGCCCCATTTGCTTTCGAACATTGCAATTAATTCGAAAAGAAAAATGTTCTCCCAAAAACTTAGAGGTCAAATTTCTCCGAATTTCTATGTGTGGTGAAGTGCACACACTAAAGGTGTAAAATATTGTACATTCAATGTGATTTGCTGAACTTGTTATTTATTTACATGAAAAAAAAACAAATGTGAAAACGATGAGAAAAATTTGAAAATGAGAACGAAAATAGAGAAAAGAAAAAGAGCGAAAGCAGCGATATGAAAATGTGTGGGAAAGTCACTACGGTAGTCACAAATTGTGCTGAAGGGTCAACGAACGAACGACGGCACTTTCCCTCTTTCGTGGCCCTCAGTCAAAGTCACGGCATGCCGTTGGTACTGCCCGAAAATGTGGCGGCCTGCATTTGCGGTCTAAGCAATATTGGAAGGGTACAAAACCCATGAACGAGTTTGGAAATGTTTGGCATTGACCACCTTTGTTAATGGGGAAATTGACGACGGTTGGTGCGGGGACGGCTTCTTCTTGAACGCCTTCTTCAGCAGCATTGTCATCGGAATTCGGAGCTGAATTTTTGGAACATTAATTGCTTTTCTTCTTTTCAAAAAACCATAAAATTTTGAAATTTTTTCCCAAAAACATCCGAAAAATTCAAAAATTTCCGCTTTAAACCATCCGTATTCCAACTTTTTTTGTCCACCTGTTGCTGTTGGGGCGACGGACTTTTGCCGTCACCGCCGCCGCKGSKGSRGCTGCCATTGGTCGCCCGTCCGTCTTCGGCCCCCTCCATTCGGTGGTCGACCCCCCCGGCGCCGACGTTCAGTTGGTGGTGATGCGTTTGAATTCGCGCCTTTTTCTGCTGTCGTCTCAGTTTGATTTGGTCGGCCATCAGACGCCGTCGTTGCTCCACCAAAGCGCACTGAAAAACGGCGATTTTTTTAAATTCAAATTCAAAAAAAAAATCCTTAAATTCCGTCAAGCCTAAGCCTAAACAGACTCAGAGCAACGACCGTCGAGGAGGCGTTCTTCACCGTGCACGTGTAATTGCCCTCCTGTGCCGGTGTGACTTCGGCAAAACTCAGCTGTTCGTTCACCGTCAGTAGCTGTGCGTTGTGTGTCCAGTGAATCTGATCCCCAAGTCCCTTTCCCGTCCCTTTCACTCCACCCGGAATAAGCAACGGACCGCCCTCAGTGACATTCAACGCCAACACACCCTTTGAATTCAAGAAATTTGTCAAAAAAAAATCCAAAGTGCCAACTTCTCTAGAGAGGGCAGGTGCCCGGATGATGCTAATGCCGAATTCCAGCTGATCCATGCTGCTACGGAAATGTCGTGTGCTTTCGTGGGAAAGGCAGAAAAGTTGCAGGGTTTGGCCATCTTCAGACAGTTCGTATTGGACGTTCCTCTTCAGAATGGTCCCAATCGGATGAAAGTGCTTCAAAGGATTTATTTCCATAAGTTCATGAAAATTTCAAATTAATTTATGCTAACCGGTGAGTTTCGGCTCTCGACACTCCAAATGACCTGCGGTGCCGGATAGCCTCGAGATTTGCATTCCAAAGTCGCTGTGCCGCCTTCGGAGACGGCCACCTGGACGGGCGTGTCGCTTATCAATTTGGGTGGTACAAGCACTTCCAGTGTGAACGCTTGCTGGTCGGTGCTCGCTTCATTCGTTGGTACGCAGACGTAAATGCCGGAGTCGGAGCTGCGCGTGTCGATCACCTTCAGCTGACTCGCCTCCCGGGCGCCCATCTCGAAAAATCACTAAATAATCAATTTAAATCCCCATGATTAATGATTGGATCTGATCAGGGCCGGATCATCGCCAAAAAAGGTTCGGGACACGAGGATTGGCCCGTCCAGCAGAATGACCTGTAGATGACTGGCGAAAGGGCGTACGGTGAGAGAATGACGGCGGACAAAAGCTGTGGCGACAGAATCGACGGGGTCAACACGTATGGCGAAAGGATCAGCGGGCTGCCCATGCTCGGGTTCAGGATGAACGGCGACAGGGCAATTGGCGACAGAATGACCGGTGTGAACGCTTGCGGGGACAGAATGAACGGGGACAGCACGAACGGATTCAACACTGAATGGATGAAGCTGATCAGCTCCTAATCCGTGCCCAAAACAAAACCGATCGGGTTGAACGCGCCCGGGGACAAAATGACGGGATGCAACACAAACGGGGACAGAATGATCGGGTCGAACAGAAACGGGGAGAGGATGGTCTGCAAGTTTTTTTGATGTTAAAAATCAATCGTCATGATCGATGGACGATTTGATGTTAAAAATCAATCGTCATGAACACGAGGATTGGCCCGTCCAGCAGAATGACCTGTAGATGACTGGCGAAAGGGCGTACGGTGAGAGAATGACGGCGGACAAAAGCTGTGGCGACAGAATCGACGGGGTCAACACGTATGGCGAAAGGATCAGCGGGCTGCCCATGCTCGGGTTCAGGATGAACGGCGACAGGGCAATTGGCGACAGAATGACCGGTGTGAACGCTTGCGGGGACAGAATGAACGGGGACAGCACGAACGGATTCAACACTGAATGGATGAAGCTGATCAGCTCCTAATCCGTGCCCAAAACAAAACCGATCGGGTTGAACGCGCCCGGGGACAAAATGACGGGATGCAACACAAACGGGGACCTGTCTCTTATACACATCTAGATGTGTATGGGGGGGGAACGAAGTGCACCTAGATTTGGGACTGTCCCTCTCATCGTCTAGGAAGAGACCACCTCAATTTGGCCTTTGCGCTAGCGCTGAACTCCGTGTGCACCGTCTTGTCGTCGATTGACCAAAACCGCCGCATTTTGAAAGGTCCGCTGGTACCAGTCGACAGCATTGTCCACCATTTGTTCGGGATGCACTTCGACGACGTGATCAAGAGACAGATCAGAGGAATGGAAGGTCTGAATCAGGATGAGAGGAGGATAACGTACTTAATAAACAACGAACAGAATAGCGTTGCTGAAGCAAAAAGTCTTTGACGAGTTGGAAGTCGGGCAAGAACAGTCCCCGGTAATCGATGTTCTGCACCAGCGTGTGCAATATGGGGACCCAGCGGAACCGGCAATTTTTGCGATCGCCAACGAGCCATTTTGGTCACTAAATTTCACGCTTAGACGCCAACAATTCAAGTCCATTCCCCTGAAGAGTCTAAAATTTGGTAATAAATCATCATTTTTAGCAAAATGCATGAATAGTAAACCATTTTAAGTAGTGCAAAATCAGAAAAAATTTGTCGAATTACCTATACAGATAAAAAGCATAATTTCGTAAAGGAAAACAAAAAAAAACGTAATGTTTTGAAGGGGCAAAGTGTCAACGGATGGAATGGAATTTGTGGCTGGTTTCCAAGCTCGGATTTTGCGAATATCGAACCCGAATTCGAAGATTTTTCGTATTACAAAATATTTCCGCGCATTTTCTGAAGATTTTAACGTTTTGGTTGATGCATAAATTTTTTTTCATGTGCCTGAAATTTCGAAAATTGTTCGAATTCGGGTTCGGGGTTCGACACTCGCAAAATCCGAGCCAGGATGTCTTCTAAGCATTTACACGCTAGAAAAGTTGCACTAAAATTTTTGTTTCCGTCGGAACCGTATTCAGGAGTAATGCGCATTTTTAAAATTTTTAAAAAGAGACGAAAATAGTGAATGGTGGAGAAAAATGGCTCTTATATATGTATAAGTAGTACTGCTGGCCCCCACAACTTTTTAGTTTTAAGTTGATTAAAAAATCTAGGGGGGGGGGGTGTAGAAACCGATTCTGACCTACATTTCGACCAATTTTGAACCCCGGACACTGATTCGAACATTTATCGAAACTCAAAATTTTCCAAAAATTAATTTTTGTACTGGTCGAATTTCTCTACTCGGCAAACTCAAAATGACACGACGACATTCCATCACCTGTTTAGTCTTTCATTCATTCATTATCCAGTCTAGTAGTTCGAAATTGGAAAAGACGGTTGTACACCGGAACAGAATTTTACGAGTCATGAATTTTCGCCTCCCTGCTTTAGGGGCAATGGTATCACTAATTAATTATTAATGAATAAACAATAAATTCTCTCAGTATATAAAATGGAGACAAAAGGACAAAATTGAAAATCTGTCAAACAAATCGATTTTTTTCCTTCTATTTTCGAAGCTGTGTGTCGGCCAGTTGAAACACGTTCTGTATCGCCAGTGCGGGCTCCGTTTTGTAGTTGAGCAGATGGCCCTGAATGGAGGCAGGCGAAAAGTCGCTGCCCAGTGACGACACTTTGTCCCGAAATTGCGCGCACATTTCTGCCGATATTCCGTCGAAAAATTTGGCAAACATCTGAAAACAGCTCGTATTAGGAAGTTTTTCTGAGTAGGTAATTATTTAACAAAACAAAACTTCAAAATTTAAAATATCCGGACCTGCTCAAGCATTGGCCCAGTACAGTTGCCGAAGTACTGCTTGACGTCGACGCGCCCGGGCCTGATCAGCGCTGGATCCAACCGTCTCACGTGGTTGGTGGTCATGAACAGCACACGCTCCTCCGCACTGACCACCCCGTCAATGGCGTTCAGCAGTCCGGACATAGTGACCCGAGTCAACCCGTCGAAGGCCTCCAACTGCGCGTTGTCCGCCTCATTATCCCGACGGACGAACGCATTGTCAATGTCCTCCAAAAGCAGAAAACTCTGCAACAACAAGGGAAAAACGTTCATAAAACTGCGCCAAATTTCGACAAAATAAACCAACATAAGAAGGTGCACTGTTCATCAAATGGTTCAGCCGAAGGTCGTCCATCGTCCGATCGCTCAGCGACAGCATGCAAATGTTGTAGCCGTAATGAGCGGCCAATGCCGAGATGAAACTGCTTTTGCCGGTGCCCGGTGGTCCATAGAACAAATAGCCGCGACGGTAGGGAATGCCGCGGTCCGTGTACCTTAACATGATTGGGAACATTTAAAGAATATTAAAAAAGGCACTGCACAACCGACCGACCATTTGTGTGAGTTGAAAAAGCTTTCGAGGTCGGCCTGAACAGCTTCGCGGATGCCATCGTCCAGAACAATTGTCTCCAGTGGTCGCTTCTTGCGTGGCTTTCCAAAATGATGCCAGGCGGGCCCGAGCGGCGTGTACACGGCAAGGCCCGTCTCCACCTAACTTTTTTCAATATTTTATTCATTTTGCCATTCACCGGTGGATTTTACCTCTGACAACGCATCTTTTGCAGCTTTTTCCAGCAATTGTCGCCAAAAGTCGGGCGTAACACCTAAAAGAACAACATTTTTTTATTCTAAACCCAAATTTACACCCAAATTTCGCATTTGTTTTCGATTATTTTTTTACGAATGCAACAAATAAATCAAAGCTCCTCGTTTTCAAATTTTTTTAACCCTTCTTTCAACCAAAAAAAAAAAAAGACCAATTGTGGTCAGTCGGACGGTTTCCAGCGGCGTCCTTCGCATGTCATCCCTCTGCAACATTTGTTCTGACCGCTCGCGCTCCACGCGGACCAATCGACGCCCGTAGTTCATGTAATGATGGCCTTGGCCCGGCATGAAGAAGAACCGGGTTGACGCTTTGCCACTTTCGCTGATCAGCACGGAAGAGCTCACCGACAGTTGGTTGGTCTTCCGTTGACTTTGCTTGTTGATGAAGTCCAACACCCATTTGTAAGCTCTGTCCATTGAAGGAAGGGGGTACATTTTTCTTTTTTTTGTCCAAGTCGGAGTTTTTTTGGTCCTTTTTAACTTACAGAAAATCCAGCACCGATAAATTTTGAAAAACACAAAGCCATTGTGTGAAAAAAGTAACAAATTTTAGAACATTTTCTAAATAACAAAAAAAATTCAATGTTGAGCCTATCTGGACGGCTCCGCCCGGTCCTGAATAAAAGCATAAAAACACGCACTGGTCTTCATTGCTCAGCTCCAACGTGGACACATATTTTCGTCGTAAAACGGAAGCGCCCACCAGCGCCAACTTGCGTCCGTAGTTGAACAGCACTCCGACACCCATCAGACCAGCACCGCCGGTGAACAGCGGATTGGCAGCGAACGTGTCGAAAAGGCTTTGCCGGGCATTGCCACCCGCGACGGATGCTGTCCCTTCCGTCAATGGGGCGGACGAAGAAGCGGGGAGAATTGACGAAAAATAGTTCATAATTATTCTTGACAATTTCTGAAATTATTATTTAAAAATTACTAATTTGTGAAAAAAATCAGGACTAAGCCTGGACCCAAGGCGTCCTTGACCTGGATTTTTGTCCACAAAATCAAGTCCAAACACCTCCCTAAAATCCAGGATCCCGGGCCAGAATTTTCAAAAGCACGGGCTTAACACTTATTTCGAAAAATTTGTTGTGGCGCGCCGTTATTATGCCAATTCAAATTCAAAATATTACACAACACCAACAAAATTGTAAGCATTTTTTTTAAAAATTTCATTTCCAAAAATGTGAAATTTAACCATTTCCGGAAAACCACTAAGAAAACCCAACTTTTTTTTTCTAAATCCCATAATTTTTTAATGATTTTAAATTATTTGTTTGTGTTTTTAGTTTTTTTCGAAAGTGCAAAATGTTTAAATAAACAATTCAAACCAAAACAGCAACAGAACTTTATTATTTCGAACTATGAGTTCCATCGGCACTGGCTATGATTTGGCTGCCTCCACCTTTTCTCCAGAGGGCCGCATTTTTCAGGTGGAGTATGCCGCCAAAGCGGTGGACTCCAGCGTAACTGTGATCGCGTTGAGCTGCAAAAAAGGCGTTTTGGTCGCCGTCGATTTGCCACAGCCGTCCAAACTCACACTCAAGGTTTTTTAAAGAAATAAAAATGATATATGTATATAAATCATTACTGGTTTTTGAAAAATTAAACTTTGCTTAGTCATTTCTGAATTTAAACTGCTTGAAAAACGTTGCGCCGGGTCCGGAAACTCGGGGTCGGGTGATAAGCGCAAAGACCGGTCTCTGATTCTTAGACGGCCAATACGCGCATCTTCAAAGTGACCGATCACATCGGATTGGTCGGCTCGGGACTCCACCAGGATTTGAATGCCGTACTCGACTATGCCAAAGATGAAGCGAAAACCTTTCTGAAGGACAATTTGCAGCCGGTGGCCGTCAAAAAGCTGGCCAGATCAGTGCGTTGAATTCAGAAAGTGAAAAAGAGAATTTTCTGTGTGCTTTATTTTTAAGGTTGGCGAGCGTGTGCACATTTTTACGCTGGGCATAAGTCGTCCGTACGGTGTGTCACTGTTTCTGGTGCAGTGGGACAAAGATGTCCGTTTTTAGTTCTTTTACGGCAATTTGTTTTTTAAATTTTTTTCTCAGGTTGGTTCTTCCATTTACTGTGTTGAGCCTTCTGGACAGTGTTTGAAGTACTACGCATGGGTGATCGGGTTGGTTTTGCCACTATTTGCATCAAATTAATTGAAATGAGACATCATTCGTTCAGGCAAAAAAATTGATTGTTGAAAACCGACAGTTTTTAGCTTATGTGTTGACTAAGTTTCCAAAATATACATTTTTAGAAAGAATGCGCAAGCTGCAAAAACGGAGATTGAGAAGATCCAGGACCGGGAGCAACTGGACAAGACGGAGCTGGCCAAGAAGGCTATCCACACTTTGCTAGCGGTGCGAGACGAGGGTGCCACAGGGCAACGCGTGGAGATGGCGTGGGTGGGCGAGGACAGTGATGGGAAATTTGAGGTTGGTCTAAACGTACCTTTTACTAATGGATGGATCCGGATTGAAATTGAGTTCGAAAAAGTTGTGAACACCCCCATTTTTAAGGTGATCCCACAAGAAAACATTGACAGTTGGGAAGCGTTTGTGCAGGAAGAAATCCGGGCAATGGAACAGGATGATTAGACAGCATTTCAATTTAAAACGTTTTTTAATTGTTGATATGAATGGATAAGAATAAAAACAAAACATAAAAAAAGCTATACAAAATCCGTTGTTCTAATCGGGGAGGGGGCCTGAGTTCACAAAAAGTTGGTTGCATTTGTTCTCTGCTCTTCCTTGGCTGGCTTCAAATGAGCTTTGGACAGTAGGATCCTGAACAAATTAATTTATTCATATTTAAAAAAAGAACTTTTTTTAACATTTCTGTTGCTGCCGAGGCGGCTGTTCCAACTTCTTCAGGTAGTAGTAGTCGACCAGCGTGTTGACGTTGGCATTGAAATTGCCGAGCAGTTCAGCAATGTGCTCAATGCACATCTCTTCCAGGCCTTCGTGGCCATATGCAATGGCCAACAACAGAGTCCGGCGGTAGGGCGCCGCGTGCAAGACGACCTCAAAATTATTGTATTGTATAGCAAAAAAAGAATGAATTTTTACAACAAAAAAAAGAGTCCACTTACTTTAAAAATTTGTTTGGACACAAAATTGTGATGGCGTTTAAGCGTCCTCTCATAGGCATCACTCAAAATGCCCGACAAATTCTCCGTTTTGCTCAGGTCTTCGCCTTTCATCCGCGCATTTTTGTAGTCACGGACAAGTGCCTTCAGCAACTCCAACATGAATTCGAGGCCTCTATGATAAAAGATTCCAATTTTGTCCAATTTTCTTAACAAAATCCAACCGTTTAAGCCACAAGAGGCCCTCTGTGGCGGCGCCCATTTTTCCGCCGTTTTCAGCCAGGTCAATGTCCACAAGATCTTGCAGCATTTCCATCCTTTGCCTGTCCGTATCAAATTTTGTCCTCACTTTGTGCACATTTCCGACAATGTCCTTCTTAACCGGGACAAACGCTATGCCGAGGAAACCTGCAAAATGAGATTAGAAGGTTAAAAAAAAATTTAGAAAAATAACCGACGAACTCCGCGATGCCCTGGCATGCTTTTAAAAACTGCTCAGTAGGTATCAAACGTTTGTCCGTCCCATCCAACTCCGGAAACATCCGTTCTTGATGCGAAAAATAAGTCTCTTGACTAGCAGCTTCAACATTTTCAGCTGCCATCTATGTAATAGCTGAGGAAATATCAAAAAGTTGTGGGACGGGAATGCAGAAAATCAAAAAACCAAGTTAAAAAAATTTTAAAATTTTAGGGGTTTTGTTCTGAAAATTTAAATTTTTTGAGAAACACTTCGCCAAGGAATTATCGGGGAACGGGAAAAAAATAAAATAAAAATTGCTGGAACGGGAATTTCAACAAGTTCGGGACGGGAACCAAGTTCCCGCCGATCTCTAGTTTAATGTGGTTGCAGCAGCATAGTTGATCATGCCGAGATACTATCAGGCATCTGCTCTACCGATTTAGAACCCTGACCTAAATTTGTTGTGTATTTTCTCAATTTTGTTCACAATCACGTTGTAAACGTTCCCAATTGGATTTTAACTGTTAATAGTATTCAATTTTAAGAATAAAGCAAACAAAAAACAGCAATGGGATTCATTAAAGTTGTGAAGAATCGTGCCTATTTCAAGCGCTTTCAGCCAAAATTTAAGCGTCGACGACAAGGTAAGCTTTTATTGCAAAGAAAAAACCAAAATCATTGGCTTACCAGGCAAAACCGACTACTACGCGCGAAAGCGTTTGACGGTGCAAGACAAAAACAAATATAACACGCCGAAGTACCGTCTTATCGTGCGTTTCACCAACAAAGACATCATTGCCCAGGTTTGGATTTTGAGTCGATTTCCATGAGAAATTTTACAACTGAACTTAAATCAGGCCATATTTGGAAAAAAAAAACATTTTCAGTTGGGCAGAAGTCTGGAATTTTAGTCAATATATTATGTAATCTCGCGACCTTTTAGCACTAAGTTTTTTAAATCAAAATTTCTGCTTATTGTTTCATCAATAAAATTCCTATTCTTTAGATTGCGTTTTCGCGCATCGAAGGCGACACGGTCGTTTGTGCTGCATATGGTCATGAGTTGCCTCGTTATGGAATTAAGGTTTTGCTTTATTGCGATAATTATAAATACTGTAACCCTTTTTATTTGACAAAAAGTTTACAAGAAGCGTATAATTCGAATGAAAATCTTCAAACTTAGGTTGGGCTGACAAATTACGCAGCCGCTTACGCCACGGGACTTTTGCTGGCACGCCGTCATCTGCAAAAGTTGAAGTTGGACAGCGTTTACAAGGGCAAAGAGGAGGTGGACGGAGAAGACTTCGACGTTGAGCAGGTTTGCTTGCAACTATTCACTTTCAATTCTGCCGGGCACTATTTTT
>MEIZ01000014.1:283029-296309 GCA_001723225.1 Globodera ellingtonae | reverse complement strand
GACGGGTCAGGAGTTTTCCCCACCCACCCACCAGCAGTTGTTGGCCACGAAGGGATGACAGCTGTCTCTTATACACATCTAGATGTGTATAAGAGACAGCATTTGTGGGGGACGGGGGGGGGGAACAATTCAACACCGTCGACGACGACGCTGGAGGGGATAAAATGAAACGTATGGATGAGAAACGGGCAAAGAAAAAAGAGAGTTTGGGGAGCAGCACAACGACTTTTCGGCTGGCGCGAACGAAGGAAGGCTGAAGCGAGAAGCGAAAGGGAGGGGGAGGGAAGTGAAGAAGAACAAAGAAAGGGGGGGGGCTTACTATCGGAAAGATGGAAATGAATGTGTGAAAGGAGAGATCAGAGAGAGGAGGAGAGGCGAACGGGGAAAACAGAGGCTGATCAGGAGAGAGAGAGAGAGAGAGAGAGAGAGGAGGGGGGGGGGAGAGAGGGGAAAACAGAGGGAGAGAGAGGAGTAGGAGGAATGAAAGGAATGACGAATTCCGCAGAAAACAACTCACACAAAAGAAAGGTGAGAGAAGAGAGAAGAATAAGAAAAGTGAGAAGAAAGGCACTTGGCCAGAACAGAGAAAGAAGAAAAACAAAAACGTGTGATCGAAAATCGAAAGGGGGCGGTGAGAGAAAAATCGGAAGATGAAAGAAGGTTGAGATTGTGTGTAAGAGAGAAAGGAATTTTGATAAAAAGGAGCAACAAAATAAATAGAGAGAGAAAGTGTACGCATGATCGGAAGTGATGGGCGCTGGAAAATTGATTGGAGAAAAAAGAAAAAACGACACAAATGTCGGGGGGGGGAAGTAAATGAAACGCGGGCGGGTGATGGGGGTAATGCTTGAATGAAAGAAGCAGCATTGGCATTCCAAAAAGCCATTCTCCAAGATTTTGTTTTGTTGGCCAATTCTGACCCAATCCAAGAATCTGTGACAAAACCCAATCCAAGATTATGACAAATTGGGGGGGGGGGGGTATAAATTAAATGGGACCCCAAAAAGTGCGTGTGTTGTTTGATGTGTGCGCATTATATTTGTGGAAAATTATCAAAATTTGGGGACAAAATTGGTTGAACAAATGTTTGCCCAACTGAAATGTGTCCCCCGCCGCCCCTCCAGCAATTTGAAGATTGGGGCCGACAAGGGGACGGACGGACGGACGGAGAGCCAAAGATTGGAATCGGAAAGAGAAAAAAGGGATCTTATGAAAGAGACAAATTTTTGAGGGACGGACGGCGCCGGCGGCGACGACGACGGGTCAGGAGTTTTCCCCACCCACCCACCAGCAGTTGTTGGCCACGAATGGCTGAGAGAGGGCCACCCCAACTCCCCCCCCCCCAACGACTCTTATCAATCAAAATTTTAATGGGGGAAGTTCCAAATTTAGAAGGGCAAATAGGCCAAAAATAATTAGTAAAACGTACAAAATTAAGGAATTTCTCAAAAAAAAAAAGGAGGAGTTGTGTCCATTCAAAAATCTCTCCAACAAATCCGGGCCGGTCCAAAGAATGAATAATCCTAACAAAAACTTTGGTAGCTTAACCGGATGGTTCTGAGTTTCGGTCACCGAACGCGTTCAACACGTCGATAATTGGCAGTGCCCTTACTCCCCGCCTTCCCCCCCCCCAAACCTTTCAGTTTCGCCACCTTCGTTTCCCCCATGCCGTCCATTTGTTGAACGTCTTTGTCTTGTGCGCCACCACGCAACGACCGAACGTAGCGAAGTTGAAGAGAATTTCATGAAAGGAAGAAAACAATATCAACCTACGAATATGAATCTGAAAGCAAAGAATCCAGCTGATGAGAACAACAAAAAAGCGTTTCCATTTTATCCACACGCCCCGAAGACATTAAAATTCTTGATTTTTCATAAATGGTAGGTTGAATACGATGCTGCTACTCGGTGAAGTACGGTAACTTTTTTACTCAATTTTAACTTTTACATAAAAATCCAAAATTGTGCAAAGCGCAAGAAATACATGAGGGTTTCCTTTCATATCCATCATCATTTATTAGTCAGTTTTCTTCTCGATTGTGTGTAGAGATATTTATCATCAATTGAAAAATATGTGTTGTGAAAATGGGAAACATTCGTTCAATGAGAAATTTGGAAAAGTGCGAAAAGGGAGGACGGCTGGAAGAAAAAAAAAAGGACTCTTCAGTCAGAAAACAACACTTTCAATTAGCATCAGTTGCATACAGCGGCCTGGGAATACATTTAATTGATAAGAACAAAAGAATAATTGATGGAAATATTGAGAATCGCGTGTCGATTTAAATGAGAAAAGGAAATAATCATTTTTAAGCGGACAAATTGACATCTCTTAATGATTGTTGTTGTTTCCACCGCTGTCCATCTTCAGCATCTCGCGAAAGCTAAAAAATATGCAATTTAAAATTTTTTTCGAATGCAGTTTGAACGTTCTGTTATTAAAGGAAGTTTGATTTTCGAATTCAAAACATTCGATTTTTGTCGACCACAACACAAAGAATCACGATCATAACAATAGCTTAGCTTACCACTCCGCCATCTCCTCCCTCAACTGTTCCACCATCAGCGTCATTTCCTCTTTCATCCGCCCCAAAATCGTCTCCGTTTGCCTCTCCAGGTCACCGTAACTGACCGGACGGAGCATATGTTGGCTCATGATTTGCTGCTGCTGCTGATAGGGCGGCGTTGTGTTTGGCGAACGCTCTCCCGCAGCGAAAAAGATGGAGCCGCTCGATTGTGGCGATGACTGCTCATTTGTTGTTGACTGAAAACAATTGCCGTTTTGTTGTTTTCAATTATTAGAGAGATTGGGTAATCAATCGGTAAATTGTTTTCGAGAGCTCGTCCCCAGACTGAAAAGTTCTGCCCGCACCGATGCTTCCTCCAAACTGCGTAGCAGTTCGTCCTCATCCTTCTCTTCCTCCTCCTCCTCCATCACTTGCTTCACCGTCGTTGGAGGAGATGACACGGTGGTTGATGTTGTCATGGGCATGTCGTCGCATCCAACCATCAAACTTTCCACCACGTTAGCCATACAATTACTGTTAGTCGCCTATGTAAATTTGAAAAAAAATTCAACAAGAAAAGCGGCTGCCAAACTGACCGTCGCATTGTGTTCATAACTGTCCATCAGAATCTGCCAGTGACATCCCTCGTACTCCTTGACAAAGGTGACCCACAAGTCCATAGTCTTACCAAAGAAGGCTGAAAAACAATTCCTTTTAGCAATTCTTTTTTCCTATAACGGTACCGCTCTTTTCCGGGAAGGCTTTCTCCTCAAAAAAAACGTTTCCCAAATCTGAAAAAAGCGATTTAAATTCAAGCATTACAATGTTTCCAGAAGATTCTGGGAATCAAAAATGAGTAAAAACAAAATGTCGATTAAAAAACGAAGATCACTGACCCGTGTCAACAATCCAACGCTCACCACCGAGCTTTGTCATGGATTCGTCAAGAAAGCTGCAGCTAATAAGGATCTAAACTTTGAGTCTTTTGCCCGAAAATTGACAAAAAAACACACACCTGAACGAAACCCCCAAAAATCACACGCGATGGCATTCGTTGTTTGCTCAGCTCAGCATCGTCCATGCACATCCAATTGTAGGACAGTCGCCCCACGGGTGTTTGTTCCGCAGTCCGAACAAAGGAAACGTCATAAAATTGGGCCAACACAAACTCTTCATCGAATTCGGCATCACTAAACGCAAAATATTCAAACAACAACTTTTGATTCTCGAAATGCTCTGTTCTTTTTTCTCTTACCTCTGCACGCCGGCATATCGTTGCAACAGAATGCAAAGTCCAAACTCGCCGTTGTACATCAGCACATACTTTGCCCGTTTTCGAACCACAATTGCAGGGCCGCGCTAAAATAACAACAAAAATGGCATTTAGGGGTGTATTTTCCGTTTTACTGTTTTTTGAAGGAAATTTCAAAAATTCAATTTTTTTGTTGCGAATTCTGCTCCACCAATTTATTAAGAAAATTAGTCCCAAAAATTACACGTGCCAACCCCACTAAATACGTGCCTTGCGCTCCGAAGATGGTTCGTAAAAGTCAAGCTCGTTGAGCAGGTCGATGTTCTCCTCCGACTCGAAGCTGTCGTTGACGACACCAGTGACGTTGTTGCCGACAACAGAATCGTTTCTGAGCCGGTGCTGCACATCGTCGATGCTTTGTTCTTCAGTGGCGTCAATGTCACTGCTGCTGTTGTGAATCTTCGCCATGGTACATTGGCTTCTCTTCTGTTCGTTCAGCAACTGTACTATGGCATCGAAGATCTGAAAATGAAAACAAAGCAATTCATTCAAATGTTAGAATCAACGCATGATTCACCTGCTTGCAACAGTCTTCGCCGTATATCCCAACGCCTCGGACCCGAAGGGTGCCTGGAAAATAAAAATTCTGATTTTCCAATCAATTTCATATCAAGGGCTGACATCCAAGGGCGGATTTCAAAAATGCAAATGTTTTGAGAATTCTGCTTTTTTGGAGGGGAAGGGGGATCGGCGGTAGCCCTGCCCAGCTCCACCGAAATTTAAGCGCCGGGTACCCCAATGCCATCAATTATCTCAAAAAAAACAATTGAGCCACAAAACACGCTCAACAACCTTGCTCAACATTTTGAATGAATATATTGTTGGACGGATCGTATTGCACTTGTATTTCCTGCGTGATTTCCCAAGTGAACGATTCCTCCGGCGGCAGACCGACCAGCAACGCATAGCGCGCTCCAACGACCTTTTCATAAAGGAATAGCGGCACATTTTGGATGTCCGTCTTCTTCCATTGCCCATCAACGAAACTAAAAATGTCTCTCTGATTACTGGTTAGCCAGAAGACGACATTGCTTGTTGCTTTACAAACCTGAAGACAGATGCCTGATCACAGTATTCAATCACTTTCACGGCAGATGGGTCAATGCGACGGATTTTCTTGAAATTGTTCTCTATTTTTTCGTCGATATTGGCCATTATAGAAACTTCTTAATTCGTTGCCTTTCTTTCTGAGGATATATTGTAGTTTATATTAGAGACCGGAATTTTGATATTTGTGAATAAAATGACGTTTAAGTAAAAGCTTCGGCGTACGGACAAAACCGTGTGCTAAATTGGCGCATAATTATTCTTGGGTTCTTTTTTTTTTGATGGTTAAATTTTGGAGTTTGCCTAATTTAGCGTCTGATGCGGGCACTAAAACAAAATTTGCTAAAATTAAATTTTTTAATCATGTGAGAATCTCATGCGGGCCCTAGGACAAAATCACAATGATTAAAATCTCTAATCGCCAAAATGCGATCATCCCCCGAAATTCGCTTGATTTTATATTTACCACATACATTTTCTTATACAGCCAACGATAACATAATATGCCACAACAATTGGAGAGATCGAATACATTAATAACGATAAAATTTAACATCAGATATCACAAAGAAACGCCATAAAATCGGTTGATCACTTCGGCAATATTTGAATGCGTCGCGTCATCTTGTCTTGATCGAAGCTCATAATTCAGTTGCATTGCTCGGCCCAGCAGCAGGCGAAAGTGATCTGAACACAAAAATTCAACAGATTTTTTGAGAATTAAATTGATACGACTCACCCAATGTAAGGGTCTTGAAGAAAAACGACGATCCAATTCTTCTGCTGACGTCCATCCACCGCTTCCTTCGTCCACTCGGTCCATTGCTTCTCATCTCGCACAATCGGTCCCCGCTCCATCAGCCACACATAATCGTCTTGACGTCGAAAAGCCAAACGCTCCCAAGTTTGTTCGTTCTTCAGGTCAAATGGCACATAGTCAGCAGAATCGTCTTCATCGCCAGCAGGAGCGTATTCATCATCAAGAACAATGATGTAATTGACAGCGGTGGAGGCGTTGAGAAAAGTCTAAAATGACAAATTTTATAAAATGATTAGCCATAAAAGAAAAAAGGGACCTCTCTGAATCCGTTCACCACCGTGTCGGGTAGCATCGGTCCACAATACAGAGACATCTTCGGAAGGCCGTCTTCTCGCGGAGTGTGAATCCATTTGGTCATTGCTTGGCCATCAGAAGCTTCACGGCGATCATCGGCCGGCCATTGGGGCCGTACATTAGAACAGATTGATCGAAGGTTGGCACAGTCACAGAGAACGGTGGGCGAGACGCGACTTCGCAGTTCATGGAGACCATCATCCGCCAAGTGCATTCCGTTGATGTTGGACGACAGCAGAGGCCAAATGTGTTGCACAAAGATGTTCCAGCTTCGGTGTTCGCGGCCCAATATTTCCAGTTGCAAAGTGATGCCCGCGTTGAAGAGGCGCCGAATGTGACGGAGAAAAGCGATGACAGTGTGGTCGACGTATCTTAAAGTTAGAGTTGGTCGGGACCGGGATTTTTGGGAAAAACCGGGACCGGGATTTCAGCAAATTTAAAACCGGGAATTTAATAGGGGATAAAACCGGGAATTCCCGGTTTTTTTCCCGGTCCCGGTGAGACCCGGGACTGAGGTACTCGTTTGTACTTTTTTTCAGTACCTTAGTCCCGGAACCGGGAAAAATGACCAACTCTACTTAAAGTATTGTTTTTGAAATGACTGTTTTTTAATTTTGAATTAACTTACTCTATCACAATGTGATCGAAGCCGATCAATTTGGCGGGCAGCGGTTCTTGTGGGATGGGCAAATGTTCGAGGCTGCCGTCGTCGTTCATTTTGACAATTCGCGCGCCATCCTCAGAACCTTGAACTTCCAAATTCCCAAGTGTCCATTTGCTTGTTTTGAAGTGAATGTCCACCAGCGCATCGAAACGATCGGAGAGCAGCGCCATGACAAATGCGAGTTCGGCCGGTCCAAGGGAAGGAAAAATGCTCAGCCAAACGTCGTCGCACACTTTGCTAAAAATAGAAAATGAAATTCTTAAATTTGATAAAAACTCAAACAAAAAAAACTCACAGTTCTCCATTGCGTCGCTGTTGCGGGTTGTCAGACATCTTCGAGAATAAAATGCGGGAAAAGTGCATTTGAGTGAAAATTGCCCGATTTATACACATCGCCAAAGGAAATATTTACTCAACGACTCCCTGACACGCCAAAAACGCGCCAAATTCACCGTGCTCAAAAACAACAAAATTCAACACCAAAAAGTTTCGAATGTACAGCTTTCATCTTTGCGAGAAGTTCACACCTTGGTTTATTTGTTCGCGCAAAGTGCGCTAATCATTAAATGCTTAATATTGAAAGGAGTCTAAAAGTTAGTTTTTTTAATCTTTAAAATTGAAGCAACACACTCTATTTGTCGAGAATTGAAAATTTATACATTTCATTAGGGAGGATTTTGTCCGCTTTTAACATATTAGCGATTAGTGTTGTTTTGCCAATTATCTTTTATTGTTTTCTAAAGGCGTCACCTCTGCTTAAAACGGGTATTTCATCAGCCACATTCTTTGCGTGCCGAAATGACCTTTTTTCCTTTGGGTGGGTAATGTCCGACCGTCATTTTATCTGAGGAGGCGTTTGCCCGATTTTTTACCAAGCCTAAACAGCTCCCACATTACTCTGAATAAAATAGCCTAGACCCACGGTTAAACCCTCAAACAGGAAACAAGCGATTCCTTTCCGGTTAACATTTATCAGACGTATATCAAAAACAAATATATGAAAAACATCAACAATCCGCCATCAAATGAAGCCTTTTCCGGCAGCTCGATGCTTCACCATCATTCAATCGAGCTTCTTGAACCCAATATCGGAGGCGTACTCGCGGAAGCAGCGACGGCAGACATTCAGCGAATATTTCCGGATTAGCCCGTGGTGGTTGGAGCAAACGCGGCAAGAGCGCGAGCCGGGCCCGAACTTGCGCGGCCGAGACCAGTGAATGTTCTCATGGACCATTTCAGCACAAAACCTTCTGTCGATTTAAATCTGTATTTGCTAAGAAAAAAGATCAGATTACGCATAACGGATTATCATAAAATATTGGGTCAGGTCATTAAACCTATCGAAAATGCGATAAATTAAATATATGAAAACAATTCCGTCATTTCATCGCAAAACAATTAGCATTGTAACAACAACAAAGCATTGAAAACGACACGAAAACAGCCAAATCACATGCCGACATCCCTCTCAACCCTGCGAGTGCGATGCGGAAGAGTGACGACGAGCGACCTTTTCCGCTTGCTTTTCCTAAAAGTTCAAAATTCACTTCAATCCGACCCAATGGGGTTATGAAGCAATTCTTCCACCGAGGTTGGACCCAACCATTACAAAATGAGGAACGAAAGAATAACCGGTACGATCAAATTTTATTGAAAAATACCCATCCAAATCATCCGAGATGTTGATTGGGGCCTTTAAGTCCGATCACTAAACCCAAACCTTGGCGAATTTGGTAAGCGTCTGGTGGTAAAGTGCGGCCTCTTCGCGTCGCTTCACACGGCGTTTGTTCTTCAGCGCAATGCGTCGGCGTTTCCGCTGCAGCGTTACCGGGGTGACCAAACGTTGAATTTTCGGCGTCTTCGTGCGTGGCTTCTTCCCTAAACAACAAAACACTTTTCTTTTTGTTACCGCCACCATTATTTGAAAAGTCGAAGCCTAATTTAGCGTTTTCAAGAGCAATTAATTAGATGATTAAGCATCGTAATCACATTCATTTTTGCATAAATTGGGTGGGAGGGGGGGAGACGTGCGTCAAGAGGAATTCAAAATTTAATGAGCCGTCCTAACCTTCTTTGGCTGGCAGTGTGCGACGGATCACATACTTGCGCACATCGTCCTCCTTGCCAAGGTTGAATAGGCGGCGAATTTTGGTGGCACGTTTCGGGCCGAGACGACGAGGCACAACCTTGTCGGTCAGGCCTTCAATTTCCTGCTCACCTAAAAGTTAAAATTTGAAGGATTGAATTCACAGACTTCCTGACTAAATAATAAAGAATTCGTCCCAAACCTTTCTTCACAATGATCAGCGCAAGCACGGACATGTTCGAGTCCACAATGCATCCGCGCACCGATTTGCGCTTGCGCTCGCCCTTCCGACGCTGGCGGTAGCAGGAATGTCCCTTGGAAAGCAGGAGACGCACACGCGCATTGGTGATCACACCCTGCTTCATGGGAAATCCTTGCTTGTCGTTGCCGCCGGTGATTCGGAGCACATAGCCCTGAGATTGATTGATTGATATCATGTTTTGTTACTAATGTTAGGCTTTAGCGATTAAACATTTTTCGAAATTTAGTTTCTGAATTCTTTAGGTGTGGACTAGTAGCCACAAAAAATTGTAAATAATGCGGCCAATCTTAAAATTGGATAAGCTCAAATTAACCTTCCATTCATCGCCCAATGAGTCGGCCTCAACTTCCTGAGCCATGCGTTTATCGAAGAAAACGCGAAGCTTCTTTTCATCCTCAATCTCAATGAGTTTTTGCGCCCCAGTCGAGGGATATGCAATGTTCAATTTCATGTCCCCGGATAATAAAACTGCAGACAAATATTATAATAAATATATAGCTCCAATTCCAACCCTAATTCCTGAAAAAACGATTGCTGATTAGGAGTTGAAATAAAGTGTGAACATGCATATGATTCGGCAAAAAAAAAAATCACACAAAACAAAATTGAGGACTAACAGAAATGGTAGGTTTGGAGTTGGATGCCGCCCTTTTTTTTTTGAAGAAAACTGTTTTTTTAAGTCGATAAAACGGATTTTCTTATAGTTTTCGAGGCCGTAGAATCCGAAACTGACTTCCATTTCGACCAGTTTCATCCCTGAACCCCAATTCGAACAATTGTCTAAAATCGATTTCTAAATCAAACGTAATTTAAACGAAGTGAGCTTTAATTTTCAAAATGGGGGAGGGGGGCCATGCAAGCTTCATATTACAGGAATTGTTATTTTTCAAATTAGAAAGCCAAAAAGCATCCAAACTTTGACAGAAACAAACACACTATCACAATAGCTTTTCCTCCCGCTTTTCTTCTCACAGTTTTCCTCTTTTGCTCATTTTTATTACCGTAATTTTGTATTTCCCCAGTTTGGCATATTGTTTTTCTAATTTCAAACGTTTCTTTTCGAAATTTTCCAGTTACGCCCCCCGCTTTGTTAAATTTTCAATCCAAAAGACGAAAATTCTTATTGCTTTTCTCAGCAAATTTTTTTTTTACGTTTATTTTCGCTGCCTTTTTTGTACTAAACTCCGAATGGATTTGTTAATCTTTTAATCCATTAGTTTGATTTGAATATTTAATGTTGAACTTGCTATGAGCTTCCAATGGCCTTGGCACTTTGATTTTCCTCCATTTTTCACGTAACTGATCTTTTAAAAAAGAATTCACAAAGTTTTCTGCCTTCTTTTAGCATCCAACCAAACCTCTCAACGCGCGACAAGCAGTTAAAAGCCTGGGCTCGTCTTGTGCTCGATTATTGTCAGGAAAATCGGATTTACTCTCTTGATTTGGAGGAAATCGCAAAGTCGGATTTATTCAATAACCGTCGATTGAACAGTAAGCAATGAAGTTTGCTTTTTTGGGGTTAAGAATACCGAAAACTACTGCCCGGTCGGGATTAGAAATTTCATCGTTTTATAGTCGCACCAGCCGAGCACTAACGAAACATTCAATATTCAAACATTTTGTCTATCTTTTAACAATTAGTTGAGTGTGTAACGGGTTGGGTTTGAATTTTGGAAACGTTTTAATTTAAGGACATTTGGACTGCGCAGGCATTCGTGCAGTGCTCGACTTTCTTGAGCTGCAAAGTTTGTCTTTTTACTAATTTCATTTATTTGTTCGTTTTGTTCAGAGCACGTCGAGTGGAAGGACAAGTCGAAGTCGCGTTGCAACATTTATTGGCGAAGACCCGAAGAGTGGGGTCAATTGCTTTACGAGTGGGCCAATTCCATTGGACTGTTGAACACGGTCGTTACGCTGTACGAGCTGACCCGAGGCGAGGACGTTGCGCAAGAATGTGAGTGCATATGTTGAACATATAGTAAATTGGGAATTTAACGCGAGTTTTTTTTTTGTTTTGCTGTTCAGCTTTTTACGGTTTGGACAAAGACGTGCTGTTGAAAGGGCTCCAACATTTGGAGGACCAGGGAAAAGCCGTGCTGATTGACATTGACGGCGAGAAGGGCGGTGTCAAATTTTTGTGAATTTGCTAAACCATTGTTTTTTGAAGCGATGGAAAAAGGTTTGTTCACTAATTTGAAGAATGCTGCACTTTACTAATCGCCGTATTTGAATTCCAGGCTCGAATTTCCTCCGCAATTCCGACACGGTCGAGGAGGGCGACACGGCGATTGTTTATGTGAATCCGAGCACCAAATACAGCGTTGTTGTGAAGCGTGGGCACACTTTGCACATGAAATACGGGGCATTACGGCACGAATTTCTGATCGGCAAACGGTGAGTGGGGGTAGTAACTGTTTAAATAATCTGAATCAACTCGGTGTGATCAGATTTTGAGCTGAAATTTTCGAGTAGTAATGAATTGGTTGGTCTTAATAATTTGATGAATTATAAAATAAAGTTGGAACCGTCCATCTTCAGTTATGGCACCACCGTATCTGCTTCGGCCGGTTATGTGTATGTGCTGAGGGCGAACCCGAACATGTGGACTCGGACGCTGCAGAAGAGTACACAAATTCTCTACACGCCGGACATCGGCACCATTCTGCTGCTGTTGGACGTGAGGCCCGGCGCGCGGATTTGCGAGACCGGCACAGGTCGGGGAACCAGTGGTGGTTGAAGATTTGAGGCATAAAAATGAAAAAATAGGAATTGATGACACAAAATTGCATATTAAATTGTGTAATTGGTGTTGGAATTTGAATTAGAAGTTGTTGAAAAATTTTTTTGTTAAGGAAGTGGGTCTTTGTCCCATGCTATTGCCACTGCAGTCGCGCCGGACGGGCATTTGTATTCGTACGACATCGATGAGCAACGAGTCAAAGCTGCACAGAAGGATCTGAAGGTTCACACATTGACGAGACTTGTTTGACAATATGTTTTAGACATTTTTGAAAACTAACTGCTTTTGCCCAATTTTAAATAGTTATTTGACGAGTTTTAAACACTTTCAGCTTCACGGCTTGGCCCAATGCGCCACCATTCAATGTCAGGACGTGTGCCAACATGGCTTTTCCGTTCCATCAATAGAAGGATGGCGTTGTGACGGCGTATTTCTGGATTTGCCAGCCCCGTGGTTGGCCATTGCGCACGCGCACAAAGTGTTGCAGAACGCGGAGAGACCGTCCAGGCTGGTCAGCTTCTCCCCGTGCATTGAACAGGTGCAGCAGGTGTGCACGGAGTTGGAGCAGCACGGCTTTGTGGACATTGAGACTGTTGAGGTGGTGCCGCAAAAAATGAAGGTGGGTGTGAACTAGAGACCGGCCAGAAGGGTCGGTCGGTACTTTTCGGTAAAGTACCGAAAAAGTACCGGTACCGAAAAGTACCGAAAAAGTCCAAAAAGGTTCGGTCGGTACTTTTCGGTAAAGTACCGAAAAAGTACCGGTACCGAAAAGTACCGAAAAAAATTGTCGGTACTTTTTCGGTTTTCGGTACCAAGATTTTTTAAATTAACTTTTCAACAAAAAATCGTTTATTTTGGAAATCTTGGCTTTATTAATATTTATTATTGAGTATTGGGAGATTGCGGTTCAAGAAAATTAGCATTTCGACCTGTTCCTGTTCTGTGACATGATTTTAATAGTTTTTGGATCAGTTTGTGGGGCTCGGCAGTGTCGCCGAGAAAATTTCGATTTTTGATGGCATTTATTAAGAAAAAATGGCCCAAAAAATGCATTTCGGAAACAAAAAAATGTTTGAAAAAATTTAAAAAATCAAATAAAATTTCACCGGACACTTTTGAAATTCCGAGTCCGCCCCCAAAAAAATCTCATATCCGTTATCCGTCGATATATCCGCGGATATCCGATGCCCGGATGCCTGTGCTCACGCCTGCGTTTTATTAAGAAGTCCAATTTCGATAACTATAATGGTGAAAAAAGTAATTTATGTAAATCTTAGAAGTTTTGAAAATTTTTGAAAATTAATTCTATAACTTTCTTCAAAAAATTGAGAAATTCCTAAATTACCTTCAATTTTAAAAATCTTAAATACATATTTAAAGAAAAAATATTGTTTTTCTTTGCCATGAAGTTAATTAAAAGACACAAAAAACTATTTACACAGTCGGGGGTTTGAACCCCAGTCAACCACATCTCTCACCAGCAGGGCATTCAATAAAAATAAATAAAAAGAAATTTGACTAGAGGACTCGAACCTCAGCCAATAAACTCTT
>MEIZ01000014.1:267222-282948 GCA_001723225.1 Globodera ellingtonae | reverse complement strand
GTTTTGAAAATTTTTGAAAATTAATTCTATAACTTTCTTCAAAAAATTGAGAAATTCCTAAATTACCTTCAATTTTAAAAATCTTAAATACATATTTAAAGAAAAAATATTGTTTTTCTTTGCCATGAAGTTAATTAAAAGACACAAAAAACTATTTACACAGTCGGGGGTTTGAACCCCAGTCAACCACATCTCTCACCAGCAGGGCATTCAATAAAAATAAATAAAAAGAAATTTGACTAGAGGACTCGAACCTCAGCCAATAAAGTCTTTTGGTTCACAGTTTAACCACTGAGCCACGTGATATTGTGTATAAAGGTTGAAAAATTCAAATATATTACCAATTTTTCCATTCGGTACTTTTTTCGGTACTCAAATTTTGTTCGGTCGGTACCTTCGGTTCTCAGATTTTTTCGGTCGGTACTTTTCGGTAAAGTACCGAAAAAGTACCGGTACCGAAAACCATCGGTACTTTCCGAAAAGGTTCGGTCGGTACTTTTCGGGAAAGTACCGATGCCTGAGTACCGAAAAGTACCGAAAAAGCTTCGGTACTTTCCCGTACCGTCCGATCTCTAGTGTGAACATTACGAGAATTCCAACGTGTGGACTGTTGGAAGACGAATATTTTTATTTCTGTTTCTTACAACAAATTAGCCTCGGCTCAGCCCTTTTTGATCCAAAATGTTTAGTTAATCGACGTGCCGAGCGAGAGTTTGTTAGAGTTTGCTGCCAAAGGAGCGAACGCACCGGCCTTCTTGCAAAAGAAGCCTGCCGACGACCAACAAAAAAGTCGTCGCGGCGCTAAGCGCAAGGCCGCGGACGATGGAAGCGAACAAACGCCCGACAAATGCAAAGATGAATATGAAAGTGGCGGCGACGAAACTGTAAGAACTTTTTTTGTCTCAAATGCTCAGCCCCGAGCGGGAGGAGAGCGACTGGTCGGGAATCTCGACATATTTTAACTCTGGTCATTTTCTGTGTTCAGGTAGCAGCGGTAAATGGCAATGTTGCCGCTGATCCCGACAATGATGACGGACCCCTGATGTTGACAGATGCCGTGCCATGTCCCCTTGTCCAGCCCACCCACACCGGTTACATCACTTCCGCCACACTGTTGCCACGAGTTGTTACCCCTGAGGCTGTCGATGTTCGGAATGACACCCTCCAACAGCAAGAATCGTCCCCTCCTTCTTCCCCTCACAGCCAGCAACAATGATTTTAAATTATGGCGATGTGAAATTGGCGATTCATTGTCTCATTAATAAAAAAATGACTTTTTATTTCAATTTGAATCGATTACATGCATCCGATTAGAAGCTTTGTTTAAATTTGCAAAATGAGGTTATTTAGTGGGAAAAAGCAAATCACTGGCTTCTGTGTTGAGGGCCCACTCCTTGACGAAGCGAAATGAATGACACCACTGGCGCATATCTAGATTTTGCAGAGAATTTACTATAATAAAGGCTTTTCGGTACTATTTTAAACGGAACCTGTATTTTGATTAGCCCGATGCAATCCTGGCACAAAAAAAAGTTGCGCGCGCATCACGATTGGCTTTTCTCGTCCTTGTACGTGCCGGTCCGGCCTAGCTTCACACTTTGCTGCTGTACACTCTCCCGACCGCTTCCGACTTGGACCAACTGAAGGCCCGCCTTGCGTGCCATTCGGCCGGCAATGGAACGTGGGCCCAGCTCGTACAGTTGAAACCCGGCCAAGGTGGTGTGCCCCAGCGCGTACAGTGTGTGATGTGCGGTCAGCGAAGCCTCGTCGCCGTAACTAAAATGGCAAACATCAAGAAATACACAAATATTTTCAACTACAAAAAGCTAACCGCAGTTGAACTGTCTGCACCGTTTCGTCGGCCATGTTGCGCATCAGCGTCTTTGATGCGTCCTCCAACGCAATCCAAACTGTCGAAAACGCTGAACAAACAAACATTCTTTCACAATTGACCAAAACAAAATGTCGTAGACCAACCCGTAAGTCCACCTCCAATTACGGTTGCCGTACTTCTGAAGGCCCTTCCACCAACACTTTCACCGCTTACACTGCCGGCCACTCTTTGCCCGACGGCAATGCCAACGTCGCCAATTTTGTCCACTTAAATTAAAACAACACAAAATTAAACCGACCTAACGGAGAATAAGCAACAACAACAACAAAAAAACTGACACAAGAAACGAGTCACTTTGCCGATCAGCTTGCCCCCCTTGTGCAAAACGAACACGCCATGGCGTATTGCCGGACTGATGTTCACCGGTTCCGCACCAGGTTCCTGTAAAAAAAAAGAAATCCTCTCAAAAATTGATCAGAATCCTTTATTAAATTAGCGGATTATGTAAATGTTTCAAGAATTTTAATGGGTAACTTTTTGCAAATGCGCGAGTTATTTTAAGAAAACAAAATTTCTCCGCACCATTCCGGCACGGTACTGCTCGCCCTTCTTCGCCATGTATTTGCCGGTCCATTCGGCCGCACTTTGCGTATTCACGGCAATGTATTGGCCGGTACGAATGAACAATTGGGCGATGCGTTCACTGACAATGGAAATGCATTCAATTGTGTGATGGTGTGCATGGACCGACTGGACTGACCGACCTGGTTTGCTGTCGTTGCTCTTCACTCATTCTGTCCACAATGTCACTGGTGTTGACGACGGCAAATTGTTGGAGGGCGTACACAAACTCAGACTCAAGTTTGGGCTCCAGGCCACGGGGCAAAATGATGCCGACAAACAAATTCGGGTGGTCAGGGGCTGGGTTTGGCATGACGAAGACGCCTGAAAACAAGAAGTAAATTCCCAAAAAAACATAAAACTATTCAACCAATTCAACCGGAAATACATTTTGAACTGTGCCAAGAATGGGAATTTTCTTTGGCCCACCCCCGCTCGAGTTTGTTTTCTAGACATGTGCCTGCCATCAAACGCGGGCCCATCGATTAAAATTTTAGAAAAATTTCATATTTAAATTAATAAAATCAAATCTAAATCAGATAGTTGGCCTGCACATGTATTAGTAACACCACCAACCCAATTCGTTCTTCAGAATAGCAGTTTTGCCGGGCACAAGCGGATATGCCCATGGGCCGACTTGGATGAAAGCGGCGGGCGACAACGATGCCAACTCGTTCCCATTGTTAAGCGCCTCCTGCGGGTTGAACAGCCTGAAGATGGCCAACGACGATGGCGGAGTGGGCGCGTTTGTTTTATCGTCCTGAACAGGAAACGGTTGGGGGAATTGTAAACTGTTACACCCCCCCCCCTCCTCCAAAAAAGATTGCGCGTTTACTTCAATCACAACAAGCTGAACACCGTCGGGAAGCCAAAAAAACAGTTCGGCATCCGTGGTGGCGGCGGCCGTGTCTTCGCTGGCAGCCACCAGCGAATTTCGAATTGTTTCCACCGCTTTCTGAAAGAATTGCGTTGAAGGAGATCATGAAGCCGGCCGGACCCAATTGGACGGAGGTCAATTCGTTCCCTTTACTTCGATTCGTTCCCTTTACCCCGCTTCCTTTACCTCGATTCGTTCCCTTCAATAAAAATGACAAAAAACAAATATTCAGATTTTTTAAATAATAAATTAAACAACTACTATATTAAATTTTTATTTTCTAAAAATCGTACATTAAAACATTGTTTAAAGATTATTCAAAAATCTTTGCAAAACGACCCCGGAAAGAGTGACAATTTTGAAATTATTCAAAAATTCTTGCAAATGACCTCGGAAAGACAATCGCAAATCCGAACCAAGTTTTTGCGTCAAATCGGGGTGTAACGAATCGTTTTTTACTGTCCCATCATGCCATCCTCCCCCCCCCCCCACTCACGCGACTGTCCGCGTGGTGCAAATTGTCTCGAATGGTGGCCACTCGCTCCTCGACCAACACGCGAACCCTTTCCAATCCGTTGCGAAGTCCGCTTCGCCGTCCGGTGTCCAAGCGCAGCGCCTGGTCGCCCAGCTCCAACCCGCGCTCGTACATCAGACGCGCATTCGACTAAATTAAATGAAATTGAGTTTAATTAAATCACAATTTAACACCAAAACAGACTCACCCGATCGTCCACCTCATCATAACAGAGCCCTTGCTCAATGAAAGCGTATGCATCCGCAAAGAGACTGTCAATGTTGGCTGAAGCCATGCAGTCCAATAGAAAATCACTTTTTTAACATAAAAATTAGAATTTAAAATTAATTTGAAATTTCATTTAAAATCCATTGAAAGTTAAGCGACTTGCGCGCCATCAAACTTTGTCATAATTATTTAAACCAAAAACCGTCTCTTGCCATAGCTTTTTTTATGAAATAGAAACATAAAAAGATGCATAAATTGTCAAAAAAAAACGGACTAAACAAACCCACGAAAGCCTATGGACAGATTGTTACATGAAAAGTCAGTGAAAAAAACATTGAGAAATAAATACACATTCAACGCAAATTGGTCATTCGCTGCTCGTAGAAGTCGATGATCAGCTTGGGATATCGTCGAGAGGCAATTCGGGACGGGACAAACTCGGCCAAAGTAACGCCCTTCAGTTTGACGAGATAAAAGCTTAAAATTGGAATTTTGTGCCAAATTAGTAGGGAAAAAAACCAAAATTCTAATTTTTGACCGAATTTTAATCATCGACACGATTGATTTAGTCCCCCCCCCCCTCCTGTAAAAGCCCCTAATAAAATACGAACACTTCGCTGTTCATGCGTGCAGCGCCCAAAATCTGTTCGGCATCGACATTGGAAGGTTCATCTACATCCATCTCCCGTTTCTGCTGATTGAATTTGGACAGCAAATCGGGGCAGTTCAAGTTGCTCTCTGGCTCCCTGAGTTTGTAGGGTCAAATCATGCAAATTTCAGGTTAAGACAACCCAATTGCATTCAATTCAGCGCATTTTTTTGAGTCCAAAACAAAAAATTCTCATTTCGGGTGGGCTAAAGCCCAGAGACCCCCCCAATCATCATCCGTCAATTTAATTTTTTCATACGTTTGGCCAACTGCGCGTTTAATGGAGTGTATTATCGACTTTTATGTTCAAAAAAAAATCCAATTTCAGGCTAACCAGGTGTTCTCCTTGTCGGAGCAGCCCTTCCACTTCAGCAAGTACTCCACACGCCCATCAAGCTCTCGTCGTGCCAAAATGGTCTCCACCTGAAACACCTTCTCGCCAACGCCCCTCTTGCTTTGCCGCGTCACCATGTCCAAGCAAAAAAATGAAACCAATTTTATTTTAAACAAAAAACCGATCGACATTTGTTGCTCGGGCAGCAAGCAGTTCAATTTAAAAACATTTGTTGATTTATATTTATATAACTCAATTCTTGCCATCTCAAACACTACGGGGGGCTTTGACATTGGTCACAAAACATTGTCCTAATTTCCAATTCACAACATCCGTCCCTCTCCGCTTCAATTCTTCGCCGTCGCTTTGATTTGCGAACGCAGACCCGGAATGTACAGGGCGAAACGCTTCCAATCCGTGAAGTACACCAACAGCAAAAAGGCCGACGCTACAAAAAAAAAAGGGGGGGGCTAGCATTTTTAGAATTAATGCCAAATTTGTTGTTTGGAGGACAGACTCCGCCACGCAAAAAAAAAAACTGAAAATGGTTAATGCCTTTTTTTATAAAGAAAATGTGTTGGTAATATTAACTAGAGCCCGGACAGGACAGGAGTCCTGACAGGATTTTCCAGGACACCTGATCCGGGGAATCCTGGTATTTTCGACGAAGCACCAGGATCAGGATATCCTGAATTTTAATCCTGGTAAATCCTGATCCTGGTCATTTCCAAATCCTGATCCTGAACGCCCGTTTCCTACATATGTGTAGCCTTTTCTCATCCACACAAGGTACCCTCGCCCTCCCTTTTTTAGAACATAAAACAAATACAAAAAGTGGTTCGAAGTTCGAACAAGGCATTTTTAGGTCGGTAGAACCCCCGACTCCGACCATCCCCCTTTTTTGGCATAAGAAATTAAACTGAACTGACCGCCGTAGGCAGCGAATGTTGGGTAACTGAAAAGAGAAAATTGTCGTCTGTTTGTTTGGTCAGACAAATAACAAAAAAAATTTCTTTTTCGGGGATTTCGAAACGTTGTTTTTTTATTTTGATTTTAAACTTACTAAGTGTTGTTGACGGCTGCCCGTTTGAAAAGCGGCGTCCATTTACTGTGCGGGAAAAACATTGTAGCCGTTCAATAATAAGCAATCAAAGAGTTAAATTTGTTCGGATGCGCTGCAATTGTAACAAAAAAAATATTAAGCATAAATAAAGCAAGTTTAAATTTGGAAAATGACATTTAGGACCCAAAAGTGTTTGAAAACTCAGTACTGAAAATGATGAAAGTTTTGTAAAAAAAAAGAAAATATGTATGACGAATTATTTGTTTTTGTGGCGGGGGGGGGTCGCCGGGGGAGGTGAATAACGGGGAAAGCAACCAAAATGAAAAAGTGTCAAGAGGGAAAGTGCCAAAACCGGTATTTGGATGATTTAAAAAAGTTCGGACTTGAGGACAGATCGAGATTTCGATCGAGAATCTCGAAAAAATTAAACGATCGAGATTCGTTCGAGATCCGACGAGAAAACTCGGTTAAATTTTGTCGTCGAGATTTAGATCGAGAATCTCGATCGGTCCGATCTCTAGTTTAGGCCGGGAACTGGCTTTCTGTTGTTGTCCTTTTATCGTCAATCTTCACAATCCCCAACTTCCAGTCATCACCACACTCGTTGATATTCATCGCCGATCTTTCGTCCTTGGCCCCCTTTTGAGCATTTTCCTTTCACATCGATTCTCCTCTACTCTATACATACGTAGGCAATGCACCTGACGATATTTTGTCAATTTAATTTATGTTTGATCAATCGTTTCAAGTTATTAAGACCGCGTCGGCTTCCTTTGCCGGGACAGCCCAGCAACCTGCTGATCTGTTTTCACACTGATCTGATCAGATTTGGTGCCGTTAACAATCATACTTATGTATAGTCCGGATCGGATCAGAGCACGGTTAGGCCTCCAGAGAACACCCATTCCCTGCACAAATCGGAATTTTGATTTTTGGCACGGCATTGTTCCACTTTCGTCCCCATTTTGTAGAGTCTTACCAATATGCCTTCCGTTTTGCTTATTGTACCGCAATGGACTCCGTTTGGGGAAGCGTTGGCCCATCGTTTGGTGCCGCCCTCCGACGACGGGAAGCTGTTCGTGCTGTGCCCATACTCTGGCCAAGGCGTTCCACGCGCATTGTTGGCACACGTCGAACGCGGCGCGCTGCGCATTGAGTTCGGATTGCACAGCAATAAACGGCTGGTGGACGAGCTGGTCTGGAATCATCAGGTGGCACCGGAGGGCTTTTACTAAGTCATAAATGAACACAATGCCCTCTTTCATTGCACGAAAATTGGCATGTGTGATTTCTGATCTGTTGTCATTGTCACCCAATTCGCGCACACATCCATTTCCGATCTGATCTGATCGAGCCGTTGATCGCGTTTGATTTTGATCACGCGCGCTCTCAGATTCGCACGGTGTTTCTGCTGCTTTCCGGTGTCGACGATTGCGAAGTGCAAAGCCCCGAGGGAATTGCGACACGCACGCGTGCCTTTCTGCGACCGCTAGGCGCACTGCTCGAGTGCCTGCGGCGATGCGAGCCGTCTATGCTGTGCGCTGTTGCGGACCATCACGCGCGCGACAACAGCAACAACAACAGCTTCTTGGAACTTTTTAAAAATTGTTTTGAGTAAAATTTTTTTAAATTTCGAATTTTCAGCGCGAAACGCCGCCGGCGCAGACGCCGTCCGCTGTTGTCCAATGCGTCAGCGAAGCGTCCGCCCGCTTCTCTGCCGCGCATGCGCTTTTGCATGCGTACGCCGTCAGGTGAGGCGGTCAAAAGTGGCCCCAAGGCCGGTCTGATCTGACAGCTGATTTTCGCACGCCAAAATCGATGCTTAACAAATTGGCGTTGTGTTCCTTCCTTTAAAATTTCCGATTTTTCTGCATTTTTGGGACCTCTAAAAGTTTGAATACATTTTGAACAGCTATCGCCTGAATGTGCAAATTGCGCTGATCGAACAAAAACTGCACAATGCGCAGACGAGGGAAAAGGCTGTGGACTTTGTGCTGGAAATTGCGACGAAAGAGGGCGAAAAGGCGCCAATTCATGCGTTCAAAACGAACGGACATTATGCCGGAGGGGAAGAGGTGCAGGGCAGGGATGGGCGGAATTCCGATTTCCGAAAAATTTTGAGACCCCGGAATTCCGATTTCCGAAATTTTCTGAGGCCAAGACGAGGGCAAAAACAAAAGCCACAAAATTAGAATGATCAAAAAATTGCCGAAACGGATCAGTTCACGTCTCAAGGCATACAAAGTTATGATGTTGATCAGACGTGAAATGGTTTAACGCGTTTTCGGCTTAAAGTTTAAAAACGTTAACGGGGGGGGGGACCTTCTATCCGGAGATGAACTGATAGGGAGGGTACTGTAAGTGTGTCTAGAGAGGGTATTGTAGGTGTGTCTTTCCTCTCAGAATACAGTATACAAAGGTGCCGCCCCAATTTGTTGTCTTTTAGTCGGCCGCCCTCTCTTGCGTTCCATACGCGCGTGTGCTGCTGTTCGGCGAGCCTGAGGCTGTGCAGCTCGCAGAGTCACGCCTGCAGCAACTTGTCCCCGGAGGGCAACTGATCATGGCCAGATATTTGCCCGGCGTGGACCTAGACGAATCTATCGAGATGGACATTGTTGCTCATAGTCCTAGCCATCTGGTCTTTGTCCATGGGGCGGGTAGGCCAAATTTTCGAAAATTCAAAAAATTTCGTTTTTAAATAAATTTGCATTGTGTGCAGACGAACGAACGCGCACGGCATGGGAAGCGGGCGGCCCGTCCAACTTGCGGGACAACGTGCGGAACAACTTGTTCAGGTGCATGCCGGGGATGTAACCGGATGCCAAAAAAAGTCTGGCATCCGTCGGAATCCGGCAAACTTTGAAATTTGACTTTTTCAAATCTTTTTCGACCGTCGGAATCCGGCAAACTTTGAAATTTGACTTTTTCAAATCTTTTTCGACCGTCGGAATCCGGCAAACTTCGAAATTTGACTTTTTCAAATCTTTTTCGACCGTCGGAATCCGGCAAACTTTGAAATTTGACTTTTTCAAATCTTTTTCGACCGTCGGAATCCGGCAAACTTCGAAATTTGACTTTTTCAAATCTTTTTCGACCGTCGGAATCCGGCAAACTTCGAAATTTGACTTTTTCAAATCTTTTTCGACCGTCGGAATCCGGCAAACTTCGAAATTTGACTTTTTCAAATTTGACTTTTTCAAATCTTTTTCGACCGTCGGAATCCGGCAAACTTCGAAATTTGACTTTTTCAAATCTTTTTCGACCGTCGGAATCCGGCAAACTTTGAAATTTGACTTTTTCAAATCTTTCTGATCATTTTCTCGCCCTTCCGCGACACAATTTTTGGACCAATTTTCTTGCCAAAAATTCCATTAAAAATTTTCTCGGCTGCGCCTTTTTTTTAGTTTTCACTCAAAGCAATTTAAGCCCATGGCTTCTCTCCCACTTGGGTGACCGTTTTGGCATTGTGTTTATCGAATTCGACGAGCAAAACAGCTGCTGCAAACCGGTACGTCGTCGTCCAAATTGGCCCCGAAACTTTTGCATTTCCTAAAGCCGGCTTTTACATATTTCAAAATTCCCTCAATTTAAGGAGGACAAAATGCCAATGAACGCGGCTGAAATGGGTCGCTACGCGGTGGTGCGTCACTTTGGCGACATGCTTTGCCAGATGAAAGTTAATCCGGAATAGTAAATATACTGTACTCTACCGTACTACCGAGAAACGGTTGTGAAAGATGGCGGCGACGACGATAAATGATAAATTAAAATATATATTTAAATATGGAACATTTTGTACAACAAAAAGAGAAAGAAACTTTTGGCGTTCGGACCTCCGACATTTTACAAGACAAGCAAATCTATGAGAAAGGGTAATCGGCGCTCATTTTTTGCTCAGTGGACGCCCCCGCGGCGGCGGCCTGCGGGTCCTCCGGCGGCGGACTGCCGGCGGCGCCGTTTGGCACGTGCCGTTGCGCGGCGCCTTTTGTCAGCAAATGGACGCGTAGCAAATGCCGCATTCGGTCTTTGATGTTGCCGCTGCTGCATTGTGCCGTTGTCGACCGCCGCGAAACGGCGCCGCCGGCGACGACGACGGAGGAGGAGGAGGAGCATTGGCTTCAAATTTTTAAATGATCAATTTTTTTGAAACAAAGATCCAACTTTTTAATAAAAAATTCAAAATAATTTCTCAAGAATTTTATGGTCACAAAAATGCCGTACTCTTTTCCCGCGCTCGCTGCCGTGGCACTCAATTTTTTGATGACATTTAAACGTTTGCGTGGGAAAAATGAGCGACCCGCTTTCATGCTGTGACGCGTGCCCATGTGACGCGTCAGCACGTCGCGGCGACGCTAAATTCAAATTTAAATTTAAAATAACAAAATTATATACAGTGTGTAACAAAAATATAGGGTCAAGCGTTTTTTTAGTTGTTTGAATACTCAGGCTGAACCGATCGAGCTGAAATTTTTACCACTGGTGACCTATACATAAATATTAAGATCCACGCAGGAAAATTGGAAAGTGTTGAAGAAAAATTTTTTTAGAATTTTTTCTAGTTTTTTTCCGAAAAACAGGGTGTAACAAAAATATAGGGTCAGATTTTGTAAAGACTAGAACTTTTTTTATAGGCATTTGGTCACGTGCTAACAAGTTAAGAAAGCAAGAACAGGGTCAGATCATTGCGTTAAACCGAGATGGACTCACCAAAAGAGAAATTGGACGAAGGTTGAATCGTTCAAAGGATGTTACCTCAAATTTTCTCAAAATCCTGACTTCATAAATGTTGTAATCGTAGACAACCCATTCTTTTAACGGATCCTGAGAATTACGGGAAGCGTAACAGTCCTGGGAAGCCAAAGAAACTGTGCGAGAGAACAAAACGGCGGATGTTCGCGGATTTGAGCAACTCAACCTAAGGCTCATCTTGTGCGAAAATTGGGGTAAATTCGGAAAAAAAATTCCCCGAGGGCATGAAAATGTTTTGTGGAAGAAACGAGTATGCCGGCCTGATAGGCAACAAAATTCTCTACAAAACCCAACAAACAGCTAAGCTCTGCGCCCTTTCTCCGAGGAGGCGCGTCTGGTTTAATTTCGTATGCTGAAAAAATGCCCATTTTCACGCGATTTACTGAAGGAAATGGGCATTTTTTCAAGATACGAAATTCAACAAGACGCGCCTCCTCGGAGAAGGGGCGCAGAGCTTAGCGGTTTGTTGGGTTTTATAGACAATTTTGTTGGCTATCTGGCCGGCATACTCGTTTCCCCCAGAAAACATTTTCATGCCCTCGGGGATTTTTCCCGTAAATTTACCCCGTTTTCAGTGCATTTTGGGGTTTTCGGATCTGCATGAAGGAGGTGTTTGATCAAGTTGGTGCAATTATCTTTTTTGATCAGTTTTAAAAGTTATGCTTATATGAATTTTTTCGGAATTTTGAAATGCCTATAAAAAAAGTTCTAGTCTTTACAAAATCTGACCCTATATTTTTGTTACACCCTGTTTTTCGGAAAAAAACTAGAAAAAATTCTAAAAAAATTTTTCTTCAACACTTTCCAATTTTCCTGCGTGGATCTTAATATTTATGTATAGGTCACCAGTGGTAAAAATTTCAGCTCGATCGGTTCAGCCTGAGTATTCAAACAACTAAAAAAACGCTTGACCCTATATTTTTGTTACACACTGTATTTATGTATTTAAAATTGTCTTGATGATGGATGATTCACACAAATTTTGGCAAAAACAATTTTAATTAATTCAAATTTTACCGCCGCGTACGGACACACGGCACACCGGTACGGCTTTTCGTCGGTGTGCGTGCGCTTATGCGTCCGCAAATGGTCAGAGCGTGAGAAGAAACGGCCGCACCAATCGCAACCGAACGGCTTCTCACCGGTGTGACGCCGTCGATGCCTTTAGGGGGGGGGGGGGGGTGTCTTAAAATTGCGCAAAATTTCAACAAAATCAAATCCACCTGGACAGAATGTCCGGCCTGCGAAAGTCCTTGTTGCAAACGCTGCAGATGAACTGCTCCCCCTCCTCGCCCTCCTCTCCTTGGTCGTCGTCGACGTCGTCGTCGTCGTCCGCTCGCTCTTGCCGCTGCCGTCGTTGTTCATCACCCGTTGCTTCTGCTCCGTGCCCATCCTGTTGCTGCTTTGGATAGCGGCGGCACTTTTTAGCACCAGCACCGACAGACGGCGGCGGTGCCGTCCGGACCACCTCGGCTTGGGACAAAAGCGACATCTTTTTGATCACGCGGAGTTCCAATTTGCGTTGAAGTTCCTTGCGCACCGTCGTCGGTGCCGTCTTCTGTTGAGCTACCGTCCCACTACTTGACGACGGTGCGAGTACGGTAGCCGAAGCTGCGGTAGTAGCAGCGGAGGACGCGGACAACGACGGACCACCGCCGAACAGTCTCAGCGAGGAGGGCGCAGGTGGCAGCACTGAATGCGTCTCAATCTGCTGCTGGCAAAACAGCGTGGCGGTGCGGGCGGCGACCAACTCGCGCACAAACTCGGGCGGAGGCGTTCGCCTGCAACTGACGCATTTGGGGATCACAAATCTGATTCAATCAATCAATCAATCAGCTTTCAATGAATGTTTTTGTTTGTTGATCTTTGAAAGTAGGGTGGCACGGTACCAGGACTTTTGGAAAAAGCGGGACCATTATAAGGGGATTTTAAAGAAATTTTGAAAAACCGGGACTAAAATTTCAGTACCAAAATGGAAAAATTGGCCATTTCAGTACTGGTCCCGGTCCCGTGCCACCCTATTTGAAAGTGATCCGCCGGTCCAAAAATTAGCGCAAAAGATTAGAGACATAATGTGCCAATATTCAAATTAATCTACATAAATTAACACCTTCGTGTCGAAAATTGGGGTTGTGACGTGACATTAATCGCCGGCGGCGCATGCAATCGCGGCGATATCAGAGCGCTAAGCAGGCGCGCCAGCGTGCAATTGTTGACAAAGGAGGCGGGACGGACGGTGGGCAACGATTCGGAGCGACAAACGGACGCTTTCTTCAAGGAGGACGGGGCGTGGCCGAGTTAAATACAGAAAAAGTGATCGGGATTTGAATGTGCTTTCGTTCAATTTTGTAAAAAATCCAACTCTGTCTGATCACTCCAATCAAAACAAAAATCAATGCTTTTCCCACCTGAACGGCTTCTTCTCCGCCAGCATTCGCTTGCAGCGTTGCCGTTGCCGCCCGCTCGGTGTCCATGCCGCGTCGCATGCGCTTCAGCAACAGCTCATCCGATGCGGCGGGAGGCGGTGCAGCTGCAGCAGTTTCTCCGCTTGCTGTCGTTGTCGTCGCCGCAGGTGTTGAAGGCGGCGGTAACAAATGGTCAAAGCGAAAACGGCTCCCGCCCGCGGGCACACGGACGCCGGCGCAACCGTTCATTGACGACGCCGGCGGCGGCGCCGCCGGCACAGACGAGGGCGTTGTGGTGGCGGAGCCGAAGGCAGAGTCGCCGATGTGCAGCGGGGACAGCCCCGGGGGTGACAAGGATGCGGCAGAGCCAGGCGCCGGCGGCAACGACAGTGTACAACAACTGGCACTGCTGAACGATGAAGCAACGGCACTGCAAGCGCCAAGCCCAGTGCCGCTGAACGGCGGTGATAGCGGGAAGGGCCCGGCGGAGGGCGGCAGACCCGAGTCAGAAGAAGATGTGGAGTTGCTGAATTGGGGAAAAAGAACCTAAAGTTCAAGCAGTTCATTGTGAGCGTTCAAAAAAGAAATATATCAATTGAAAATAATGTAGGTTCGGTTCCGACCCTTCTGATCGGGTTGATCAAGGCGTTTGAATTGAGTAAACTTCAAACGGAGCTAGACCATGTTTAAAGCATTGCTAACCGTTCACGGCGTGCATGGTGCAGCCACTGCTCGTGCTGCTGCCGTTGCAGGTTGTGATGGAAACGAGTGAGAATGAGTTCGGCACGTTCAACCGATGTGGGCACGGTGCGGAAGGCGTGCGCAGTGGAGGAGGGATGATCGTCCAAGGGACTCAGAGTGTGGTGATGACTCTGTGGATGAGAGAAAAAAAAATCAAACCCATTAATTTTTGGCTCTATAGTGCTGTACCATTGTGTCAATGAACAATTCCGTCGCTGTACTGCTCGAAGTCGTCGACGCATATACAGCGGTCGGATGCGGCAACGGCGTGGCCGCGGGCTGTGGCCGGCGTGTGACTGTGCTGCTCCAACTCTTCAACGGCTGAAAGGCCGGAGATGAAACGGCGATTGGAGGAATAGCCTCGGGGGAAGTTGAGGGAATAGCCTCGGGGGAATGCATACCGGACATTGGTTATATATGTACAGCTTGAAAATATATAAATTTTAAATTAAATGTGACTGAGGGAAAAAGGAAATTAAAAATATGAAGAGCCGAATGAATTCTTGCAGATTTTTATACGAATAAAAATGTGGGAAAATATTTTATTTTTATATAAATAAAATGCCTTGGGACATATTTTATTTAAGGCAAATGCCAAAAATGGCTGACGGGAAAATTCGAAATTTAAGCAAAATGGCCAATAAACAGATGGGGGCAGGCAGCGTGGGACTCGGGCCAAAAATGGGAAATGCCACAAAATATGGACGTCATAATTTTTGCACGGATACGTAACCAAAATTTGTTTTTTTTTGTTTGAAACTGAATTTAATCTTGCTGAAAATTGACGTTTTCATTAATATTTAATTAACAATTTTTAAATGTTATAAATTGAAAAAAATTAAATAAAATCCATCCACTTTTTATTCCGATGGCACTTTTGCTTCAATGCCGGGACAAATGTGCCGAGGGCACATTCTGTAAGTGCACTTCCGGTTCCGGAATTTTCGTTGAGGGCACGCCAAATTTGGCCACCGAAGCGGAAAGTGTAAATTATAAACTCGGAACTTCTCATAGAAGCCACAAATTCTTTGAAAAAAGAACTTTATGGCCTAAAATCCTCAAAATCCCCCCGCGGGGACTTTCGGGCAAAAAGCAAATTTTGTGAACGCCCAATAAATTTATTTTGGCCCGTCGGAACGGCCAAAAATTAAATTTAAACAGCCAAAAATGCGAGTTTTTTGCTCCCGGGCAAAGTGAAAGCGATCAAATTACGCTGTGGGCGCCAATTTTTCGGGCGAATGACGTCAAAAAAGTGGCGAAAATAGCGATGAAACAAATGGGCCAACAAAAAGGTGCTAAAGAATTTTTAACAAAAATTCTCAGAAATTTGACTCTCAAAATTTTGCCAGAATTTGCAAAAAAAACCATTGGCACCCGCGGGGATTCTGGGAAAAGAAAGAACTCTTTCGATTGTTTTTTCTATATTTAACTCCCCCCCCCAAGGCAAATTTTCGATTGGTGCTTTGGTTGAGAGGCGCGTCGTGGCAAAAGAAAGTAATTTCTTAAAAAGGGTAAAAGCTTAAACCCTCGGGGGGATTCATTAAAAAAATGTATCCCTAGCCGCTTTGAGTTGTTTATGCATTAAGCATTTATTATTGCACATTCCATAAAATTTGTCCCCTGAGGGGACGGAATTGGAATTGTCCGTTATGCGAACGAACACCGCGCCAACTTGCGCATTCAAATGGTTGTGATCGAGCCCTGCGGCGTT
>MEIZ01000014.1:224595-240217 GCA_001723225.1 Globodera ellingtonae | reverse complement strand
CACATGGGGAGGCAGTGCACGTGCTTTTCCCCCCACCACCAGCAGACAGTGAAAGGCATTAAAAACGATGCAACGAATTGACCACAAATACTATAAGTATTTCGAATTTAAAAAATAAAAATTCTTTTAAGTAACGCAAAAAATTATTTTGCTTCTTGGCTCTTAACATGGCCATAGCATATACAATGAATTCGCAACCATATGTGAGCATTTCCAAGACTCAGAAACACCATCGTCTTCAGCAAGTTCAACAAATGTAAAATGAATGAATTCGAAACTAAATTTTGTAATTATGCCAAAGGCCCGAAAATAATGGAGTTTAAAAAAACCCTTACGGCGAAACCGACGCCATCCCTCCCCTCAATCACAAGTCCCGAGTGTAAAAGATCTCGCAATCCGCCCATTTTTATAAGCCATCCCGAATTAATCAAATTACAATAATATTTCGCATTTATTTTATTTTATTAATTAATTCTTATTAAATTAAATAAATTCGTATGATTTTATCCAGAATACACATAAACCTTTGGAAATAAATGCACAAAAATCGGACAAAAATACTTGCAACGGAAGAACTTCAAAGAAAATCGCTTGAACGAAAGATACAGAAAACGGCGACAAATTTGAAAGGTGTATTTATTTATTCATTAAAATTAAATAATAATAATTCGAGTCCAACACGTACACACAGCTGTTGAACGCCAACTTCCCTGCTCTTTTACGAAAAAAGATTCTCGACTCGTACCGAGCGCAGTGTCTACAAATACCTTCAAGAAAGGGCTAACTTTGCATAATATTCTTTGTGACTCAAGTGTAAGAGAAAAATGTCTCTTTTTTAACCCCAAAAATTGCATTCTTTTTTTTTCAAAAATTTTTTGAATTAAAACGACTATTTAGCGCTTATAATAAGTTCAGAGTTTTTGAACCTAAGGACCTTTTTTAGGTTTAAAACCCCCTAGATCAGCACTTTTTGGAAAATTCCTAAGAAAAATTCAATATTTTCTAAATTTTCTTGTCAAGATTCTCATGTTTTTGAAAGTGCAAAAAATTCTGGCATTTTGTTGTTTTTAGTTTTTGAAAAATTCCTAAAAACCGGTACGTTTTTTTCAGTTTTTTTCACGTCCCTCCTTTAAATTTCGGGCACATACGGATTATGTGAGCCCATGTAGAGCTGTTCTCTCATATGTCTGGGATTTTATGCTTTAAAAAGCCCAAATATGCGCATTTTATGCACAAAAAACGTTAAATAAGGTCTTTCATTTGTATAATGTGTTCGACCAAATAATAATTTTCCTCCGATTGTGTCTTTGCTTTTACAATTAAAAGTCGGTAAACTGTAATATTTTGTTCAGCCCTGCGCACGACAGCGTCCATTAAACAACAAATTGTATTCAAAAATGGGAAAACGGACGTTGTCTCAAGAAAATATTGTCAAAAAGCCAAAAATTGCGTTCTATCCAAATTTGGGTTCTACGATTATGTCTTCGAGCGCGAGTGGGTTCATTTAATTGATAAATGCATTCTGATAGATAATGTTCTTTTATTTTAGTGGATCTTTTTGAGCAATCATTCAACATTAACAACGAACGAGCAGCAGCAGATTGGATGATTGCTAATGGTAAATGCACAAATTCAAGCCAAGGCGGCGGCTCTGCCGGCTCTACTCCAGTGAAGAAAATGTTTGCAAATGGCCGAACAACAACAACAACCGAACATCAAGGAGCTGAACTCGACGAGGTTGATGAGGAGGACACGCCGGTTAATGGCCACAACGAAAGCACAGAGACTTTGGTTGCCGACTTGAACCAGTCGGTAACGGAGCTGAAGCAAAAGCTCACCAATGCAGTGGACATTGTGGACCAAATGGACCGGACATTGAATGAGTCGGGGGAATTGGCAATGATTGAAAATGAGGACGAGCGACGGAGCGTGCCGTTGACGACCACCAATCCAATGAAGGCCAAATCCACCCAAACTGCGGACTCATGGCGCATGAACATCGTCAACCCTGACCCTCCTCTTTTCGTCCACAAATCTGCAAAGCCGAAAATTTCTTCTGACTTAGAAGAGTTGGAATTTTTTTGGTTATATTATTATAAATATTATATGATAGTGATCGAATTTCAAAGAGGGACCCCCTATTAAATGTCCCAATTTCTTAAAGTTTAATTCATTAAATTAAGGAACATGCGGGCGGAATGTAAGGAGTTGATGAGAAAGCACATCGAAACGCTCAGAGAGCATATGAAAGTGCGCGTCTTTCTGCTGCATGCCAAAAGGAAGGGACTTGCTTCGGCTGAGAAGAAAAATGGGCACGAGAAGTTCAAGGCGTTGATGGACGAGTTCGACGAGGCCAAACGGAAGATTAAAGCCGACTTTAAGAGGGGAGGTGCTGATAAGGTGCTTTCCGATCGATAGCTCATTTAAATCCGTATAATCAAATGATGCTTTTAGGGAGTGTTGGCAAAGCATTGCGTTGAAATCGGCCAATTGCAGAGGGAAACCCGGTGGCTTCAGACYAAACTTGAGCAGATTTTGTGCAGCAAAAATGCCGCTGTCACGTCGCAAGTGTACGTTTGGAGGGTCCGAGGCTGTTTGTTGGACAAGGACTGTGTTTTGTTTAGCTCTTCCATGACAAATGTTCGACAATCTGGTTCTTCTCCTAATGCGTTTAATTTTGTTAACATGGAAAAACGCACCGATTTTGTGGAAGCGGACAGAAACAATTCATTGGACAATTTCCTTTTGTTGGGAGCAGGTTTTCCTTATTAAAAGTGGAAAAAAAATAAAATTTTCGTTTTTAGACACTTTCAGCAGCGGTCAGAAGCCACCATTGTCGACAATCTCTCCACAAATTCCTCCGCTTAACTTTGATCAACTTTCTGTTAGCGACGTTTCTTGTAACGAAGGCTTAGTCGCTCACAATCATCCAACACCGCCACCCATTGAACACACCGAACAAGAGGAAAAGCAGGCTGAAAAGTTGTTGTCCGACGGATCAATGGCTGCCATTAGCTCAAAGGCGCACAAAATTGGGAATGTTTCTGAGGTATTACTAATAACCAACGGCGTTTTCTAAAAAATAGTTTTTTCCCATGGAAAAAATGAAACTAACTTAAACATTACACACTTTTTGAACGTGGATGTTCTTATCAAAATTCGTCAAAATCTTCATATTAGTAAATTTAAAAGCAAGCTTTTCAGAGTGGTTTTGCACATTCCTCGACGAGTCACAAGACTGTTAACGACCAGAAGATTGTCAATGAGTCGAATGAACTGATCGAAAGTCGTGTTGAAGGTGTGTCCGCTTTATGCATTCTATTAAAGTGGTTTTTTCCGTTTTTTTTTTGACATAACTGATCAGAAAATGACCATTGGATCAGATCAGGAAGCGATCGTATCAAATCATTGATTAGGAAGAAGGAAATTTAAATTCCTCTATTTTTAAGAAGAAGAAGAACCTGCAATGGAAGCTGATGACAATATGAGCTTCTCGGAATTGACCAGCGGTGGAGGGGGGAACACCAGCGATGACATCACTTCCATCCCATTTCCGAGTGAGGCGGGCAAAGTTGAAGCACATTTGGACGGTCAAACTGCGGCCACAATGGACGATGATGTTCCGGCTGATGAAAAGAAGGCGATGGTGTTTGATGGACTAAATAATTGTGATGGAACTCCGACGTCGTCGCGGCGTTTCAAATTCAAAGTTCGAATGGAAGAGATGGCACAAGTTGAAGCATCGGCACACGCGCGTCAACTGGACACAGAACTTCACTATGCCGTGCTGCACAATGACGAAAATGTGGCGCAAAATGAACAACCAGTGGTGGACGAAGGACTAGACGATGATGCGGGAGACGACCAAAGTGAACGTACGGAAGAAACCCAGTCTGAGCTGGCCGACTCGGTGTTTGAAGAGCCAACAGAGAATTCATCAACGGCGGATGAGAGGGGGGGAACTGCTGGTCGAGAAAGAAGCTCAAATTCTTTTGATGCCGCAAAAGAAGAGGAAGAAGTTGAAGTGATTTCGGCAAAAAGCTTAGGCAGAACATTGAGCCTAACGCAGAGAACATTGGCCGAAATTGAGAGCATTCCGGAAGAGGTAGGTAGATGAAAGTTTTGTTTTTGTGCATGCATTTATAAAACATTTTGAAGATGTCTCCAAACGATTACGCAGAGTCTGCACCAAAATCGGCTTCCGTCATGTCGGAAAAAGTCGATGACCTTCAGAAGACGGAAGATTCGATTACGGAAGAGATTTCTGAGGACGTCGCCTTCTCCTTCAAGCCGTCCGAGAAGTCATTGCGTTCCATTCTGTCTGTTCGGAGTAACTCCGTAAGCACCAGTGCACGGGACAGTTTGGGCAAACTCCGGAGGGATTCGGCCAGCGAAGCCCTGCTTAAACTCAGGACAATGAATTCTGTGCCGGAGTTGAGAAGCCCTCGCGAGTCCAAAAGTCCACCAAAGTAAATAATGACTTCTGGTTTTTTATTAAGTGGTTGACTTTTTGTTTTATTTTCCTAAAATTACAGGCCTCTGAAGTCGCCACGTGGTGTGGAACGGTTTATGGCCAAATTTCCGAACAATTCTTCACGCGAGACAAGTTTCAGCGAAGAGCTTAGCGTCAGAGGTGAAATGTTGGAGGAGTTGCCGAACACCAGTCAACTTGGAATGGTAAGTTTTTGTCGTTCAGTTTCCTAATCGTCCAATTTTTAGTTATTCGAATTGAGTTGTGCCTCTGCTGACGGCACATTGTCTAAGTTGGACAGCTCTTCCGACTCAAAACGTCGCCAGTCCGGAAATGCGTTCAACATTGCCGGCATGGACAAACGCGCGGATTCCGCGGACCCCCGTAAAATGGAGAGGCGGGACTCGTTGTCGAATTTCAACGTGCCAGAAGGTGTTGTTAATTTTGTTTAAAATAAAAATGCAATGATTTTTTTGTTTGAGTTTGTACCGCCGGTGTAAAGGCAAGGGCCGAAAAAACGAGCCATGTTCAGCTGGACGCGAACAGAATTCTGCTGGCGCAGTACGTCTACGCCCATCTCAGCAATTGGCCAACTCAGGAAATGCTTATGGAGACGGACATTGAGATAATCAAAGGCTTATGAGAATCCAGGGCAATAACTTAACAATTAGCACTTGCATTCGCTTTTTTTGTTTTCTAAATTATTTTAAGTAATCGATTTGTTTATTTGTCTCCAGTTTGTGTTTGAATTTTGAGTTAGTGCAACAAATTAACGCATTTCTTTATTATTTTGATGGAATAAAGCACCACCGTTTTTTCAATAGTAAACATTTTTGATTGGCGAAACAAAAAAATAAAAATGGTTGGCCCGAATTAGATTTTGAAACTAATGGCTTGCTTTGTAACCCAAATTATGGGCTTCCCGCATTAATAAAGTGTGTAGCTTGTACACACTAAAGGCTGGGGACAATTCGTCATGCAAAAACAAAACCCCAACATTCAGAAACGGCTTCCAAATTTAAGATAAATATCAAATGCCAATCAACATAAATGGATGTACAAAAGTGGGTTATTCCAAATGAACCACCATCAAAAATAAAACATAGAGANGCTTCAATTTGTTGTAGTTGCCGATGGTGTCCGAACATTGGAGCTGATACAACAAAATCTGAGAACATAAAAGCATGAATGACAGCATATTCACCCTGTCTCTTATACACATCTAGATGTGTATAAGAGACAGGGGTTGGTCTGCTGGTTGTACAGTTTTCTCCGAATCCTTCCGGTTATTCCCATCTTCTCCGATCAGTTCGGTGGCAATGCGTTGGCAATCAAATCCCGCGCAGCGGGCGCTATGGAGTCAGGAAAGCGCACATCAAACTCCACCACCAGATCACCGCGTTTGGTCGTCTTCGGATTTGGTATGCCACGGTCGTGAATGCTAACAATTAGGGGTTAAGCATAAAGATGATTTTTGCGAACACGGCTTCGAGTTGTTTGGAATAAAATAAACTCCTCTTCCTCTACTCAGCTAAACTCGAACACTCACCGATGTGTGCTGCCAGGCTTGATCACCTGCTTGATGTTCAATGGAATCGTGTCGCCCTCCAGGGTCGGCACTTTAATGGAAAGGCCGCAAAGCGCGTCTCGCAACGGGACCACATGCTTGTACCTTAATTGAATTCAGTCAAACACCACCATTATTTATTTATTCACCAATTTCAAAAAAAAATTTTAATTTTGCGCTCCGGCCAACTCCGTCCCAACCCAGGCCGTCTCCAAAATTTGTTGTAGCAACTAGTACTATACATCCTCTGGTTTCTAGTGAAGTTGGCTTACCGAATATCGCAACCGTCTCGTCTGAACTTGGAGTGCGGTTTGTCTTTGATGACAAAAGTGATGTCAGCTGGCACGCGGTTGGGGTACATGTCGCCCTCCTTGGGGAATGTGATGCGGGTGCCGCTCTTCCAACCCGGCTTCACGTTGATTGTCAACACTTTGTCCTCTGTCCGCGATGTGCCGTCCGGGTTCACAATTTTCCTGCAATTGAGTGAACATTTTTTTAGAGGAAAAATCTGTTGGTTTCCAAAGGATAATAATTCAGTTTTTGTTTCAAACATGAAAACTGGTGTTTAGAGCACGGACTTTTGAAAAATCCGAGACCGAGATCTGGGGATGGGCCGAGACCTGGACTCCCGAGATAAAAAATTTCGAAATAGTTTAAACGCAAATTAATGTGCTCAGTTCGATAACTTTTTGGGCATTTTCACCAAGCTAGAAGACAAATGGGAACCAAAGGGGTGGAACATGTGCTAAACAAATTCAAAAACTGGAAGGAATTGGATAACGACGAACTAAAATGTACCAATTTTCCCAACAAAAAAAAAATTATCCAAAATGCTAATTATATTTTCCTTTAGATAAAAACTCCGCGCGCGTACTTGGTGATCTTCATCTTCTTCGTACATCCCTTGCACAGATCCTCCAAAGTGATAGGCAATTCGTGTGTTACCGCTGTGTCCTGCTTAATCCGTTGCTGCTGGTGCTGTCTGGGGATGCCAAAAACGCCACCGAAATCACCACCACCCAAACCGCCAAACAATTCTTCGCCGCCTCCCCCGCTGAAAAGCACCTGAAATTTTTAAAATTAACATAAAATAAGCATTTAAAGAAATAAAGGTTGAGGTTTGTTTTACTTGTGGCCCACCACCACCAGCACCGCCAAAAGCGAACTCGCTGAACATTCCATTCGATCCGAATGCTTGTGCGAACATTTGCATCGGGTCACCCCTAAAAAGCTTTAATATTCATTTAGTAAACGCTTTTTGTAGTAGTAAAGCTCGCCCTTCAAAAAATAAAAACTTCTTAAAAATCCAAGTGTTTCAAGCAGTTTTGGCGGTGTAGAATCCAAAGCTGACCTACACTGGGACTTGTTTAAATTCCCCAGACATCATTTTTCGGAGAAAATTCTTCAAAAAACGAAAAAATTTGGTCAAACGAGTTATTAGGCATCAGGTTCGAATTCTACGCCTCAGAAAACCCCGGAAACGATGTTTGTCCCTATTTCAGCCCCAAAAGTTTTTTTTTGTTGAAGGATCGTAGTGAGAGATTATGTCCAGACTTGAATTCGGAAACGGTTTTAGCCAGCATTTTTATTGGTATTGTATGTTACATATAGACTAATGCCAGGTGCTTTCAATATGCCAAGCAAAAACCCACTGGAATGTGTAATGGTATCCACCGCCTCGGCCGGGGCCGCCCGGACCAGCAGCACCGTCAGCCTTCAGCCCCTCCTCGCCAAATTTGTCATACACTTCCTTCTTCTTCGAGTCGGACAACACGTCGTATGCCTCCGCCACATCATAAAAAAATGGAGTAAAATTTTTGAATTTTTTACTATCGCTTCCAATTGAATCGCATTTTTCTCGGCTTTTTGTATTTTTACAAAATAAATTAAATAAAGTTTACATTAAAGTCAAGAAGCCGATCGGAAAATTTATTGCTATTGCAAAAAAGGAAGCTCGATTAGAAGGCAGAAACAAAAATACCTTGAACCTATTCTCTGCCCCCGGATCTTTGTTCTTATCTGGATGATATTTTAACGCCATTTTTCGGTAAGCCTTTTTTATGTCGTCCTCCGATGCGCCTTTGGCAACGCCGAGGATTTTGTAGTAGTCCTTGCCCATCTTATTGTTGAGGCACTGGTTGTCTGAGATCGAATATTTGTAGCAAATATGAAATAACGATTTCTGAAGCTTTAAGAAAATTAGCATTTAGCCATCAGTTTTGGTTTTTGAAAGCTATGAAATATGCCGACATTTTTTGAACTGTCAAATTTTACCGGTTTCAAGGACGAAAAAAAAAACGCAAGACTAAAAACTGTAACATAACATAAAGTGATCCCGAATGAAAATAATACAGGGATTGGTCAACAAATAAGCAAAAAGCAATTAGAAGGAGATTTCCTCCAACCGACGGGAAGGACATTTGGTCCCCCCCCCCCAACCGTCCTTGTTCCACAAACCTCGATTTTGATGTTATTTTTAACAGTTATGTAAGCAAAACAGGAAAAGAGTTCGGAAATGCGATCAGAGAGCTCGAGAGAATGCCCTTGATTTTTTTGCAAGAATCAAGAATAATCGAGAAACTTCTCGAAAACGAATACTGCCAAATTGCGTTAATTTAAAGAAGTACATTACATACATATGTCGGCGTTTTTTGAATAAATTGAAATTTAGTAAAATTCGAAGACTACAAAATTTTAGGTGAGCGGGGATTCCCAGCGGCGAAGCTTTGAAATTTGTTCTAAAAAGCGATGCTAAAGGCCAAAAGCCACCGCAAACAAAAGTCACATCTTTTTATTATACATTAAACGCACACTAGAAGTGGATACAATAGCGTAAATGAATTATTATGTCATGTGCAAAACAACAAGTTAAACTGGGGGTAAAATTATCCGAATTCATTCAGTAAAATCTGCATTATATGACGCTGTTGATGCTCCATTGAATGAATTCTTCACACTTTTGGCTTCAGAGTGATGAAGTGAATGCGTTTCAAGTCGGCAGATACCTGAAACAAAATTGGTTAAATCAAATTTGTCATCAAAAATGCTAAACATCAACACATACATTTAAAACCGAGCCGCAGTCCGCTTCATCCATATAGCGCGGCGAACTGAAGACGGTGCAAATTGTACGCGCTTCATTCATGCCATGGCCTTGCGGGTATTGCTCATGGGCTCGAAAAACGCCACGAATATTTGGGAAGCGGTTGAAGAACTCCTGTGCAAACCGATCGTTAAACTGAATGGAGGTATCGCGATCCTGAAAAGAGAAGTTTTTCAACAATTGTGTAGGAAATCCAATCGCTCTAACGACCTCATTGAAACGATAGTTGGCGTATTCCTCAAGGAATCCATCGTCCGGCTCGCACTCTTCGAAAAGTGGAAGTTGCATCGAATTGTTGGTGGGGTCTGCCCAAAGCAGGTCACAGAAGGTGTAGTTCGAGTCAATTTCCTCATCGGTCTGTGGTTTCTGAATGTTGTTGTTTTTTTGTTTATAAAAAATAGCCCAAGCAAACAAAAAACGCACCTCAAAATCATCACCCATCAGAAAATCCCATCCTTCTGGTCGAGGCAAACCGCCATGCATGCACAGATAAGTGTCGGAAACGACGGCGCACAGAGGCAATTTGGTGAAGAGTTTGTTGCACTTCTGAAAGGGAACGGGCACATTCAGTCTCTTTCATTCGAATTTGCCACAAAAACCCACGTTATAGATGCGTTCGAAATCCATCCGCTTTTCACACACTTCTCCATAGAAGCTGTAACTGAAATGAATTGTCGTTGATGTGTGTTTTTTATTTTCAAACAAAACAAAATCCGGCACTTACCTCTGGTTGATCTCCATGATCTCGTGGTTTCCACGCAACAAAGTGATTTTGTGCGGGAAAAGCAGTTTGAGCGCAACGAGCAGAACAATCACTTCCAGACTGAACTGGCCACGGTCAACGTAGTCGCCGAGAAAAAGCAAATTGTTCTCTGGTGCCCGGAGCTTGAGAAGTTGAGGCTCGACATTGCCGACTTTGAAATACCTTGAATGTTAGAAAAAAAAGTTCCTTTCATTGCTTATTTTAGGAAAAACAAAAATTCCCCCACTTGAGAAAGTAAGGCAAATTCCCGTGAAGGTCGCCAAAGATGTAGCACGGCGCATCCACACTGACGCGCGCTGGTTCCTGAACAAAAATGTCGGTAATGAACAGCAGATGTACAAAACGTGCAATTGACCTCGTCGAGCAGTTGCGTACCGGCTTTCAGCAGACGAATGATTTCCTCATCAGAAATCGAGCTCAGGCTCATCTCAGCAATCACTTTGGCAGCAATTTTTCGTGCAAGCGCTTTTGTACGGGCCCTCCGTGCGCTTCTGTCCTCATTGGGTTGCGGTTTGAACGAATAGAAGACCGAGTAGAGCAGGATGGCGATGAGCAAGAAGTTGATGACAACGAAAAAGTACCGGAAGAAGGTGCCGAGCACGATTTGGATCACAGCGAACGTGATCCAGAAAGAATTGAGCCCATCCATTGACAAGTGAAATGCGTGTCCGAACAGAAAGTGTGCCTGTTGTGCTGTGTAGCGCGAGAGGAACTGAAATTTGTTAAATAAAATACAAAAACAAAAATAAAAAATGAATGAAAGCACGCACCTTTTGAAGTGAAACGAAAAGTGAAACGAGAACGAGAACCAATTCGTCAAATCGTGCTGCTTTTATATGTTTTGCGGAAAAAAATATTTGGCTTTAGACAGAACGCCAAGAGAAAAAAAAATTTATGATTATGAAATTTAAATTTTGTTTTTCAATTTTTCCAGCAGTGTTCCCGTTTCTTACATCCAAAAAACTCGTTTTAACTTTGCATTGCAACACTTTAAATCAATCAAACAGAAAAAGAAAGCCTCAAGAATAGAAGAACATTTATCAAATTTCCAGTCCAGATTTGCTAAACAGCTCTACATAACTAACTTATGGTCAAAATTGACGAGCAAATTTCTTCCGGAATTTCGAAGGATCCATTGAGCTTGGTCGACCCAATCATCAAGGACCATTTTCTGAACAATTTGAAGCACAAGCAGCTTGCGCCTGTTCAGGTTCTCAAGAAAAACTTAAAAAATTGCATTGGTTTTTCATGGTGCTTCTGCTGCTTCGGTTGAAATTTTCAACGATTTTTTAAAATTATTTTGCAGTAAATCACTAAATGGAGAGTCGGCAAAGAAAAGGTGGCGGACTGAAACGCCATTGGGTGACGGAGGCAATCAACTTTGTCAATGAACACATTCCTTCTTTTAAGGACGTTTTTGACAAGGTGATTTTGATGATGCTTTTGGTCTGACCAATTTTACATAAATTTTGGCTAAATTCTAACATTTACAAAATGTTTTTTTGAGTTTTTTTCGATTGAATTGAGTTGGTCCTAGAAAAATTTGCTGACTTAATTCCCTTCCGAACAGGAGACATTTTACAAATTTGTGCTGCTTGTGCTCGTCGTTTGCGTGTTCTTCGTCTTCCTCATGGTCAAAGTGTTCAAAGTGCGCGTGCGTGATTACCCCGCACGCGATGTGCTGCGCGAGCGCCCGCGACGCGACTGGCGCCCCGCGAATCCCTTCCAATTCCCGTGGCAAATTTCTGCTCGCGGTGACGGCGAGGTGGCGGCGGCCAAACAGCGCCATGTGAAAAGAGAGTGAACGATGAAAAATACGGCGAGGGGGGGGGGGAATTGGAGAGATGGACAGTGCCATCAAATTGTGGTTTAAAGGTTTTTGTTTTTTATGGAAAATTAATATTTTAATCCATTTCGATTTTATTAACCACTAATTTGATGCTATTGTCGAAAAAAATGCTTAAAAATGTGAGCAATTCGCCTCTGTTCTTGTAAGTTTCGATACTCTGGCAACGGTCGAACTTGAAAAAGGTTTAAAAAAGTTTAAAAGTCTTATTTCGTGTGCGTACTTCAAGAATATCAACAACCGCCGCGTCTATGAAATTGAGAAAAAAAAATCCATTTTCGATATTACCGTTGCTGAAATTTTTTTTTTGCAGTTTTGTCTTTTTCAACTGAATGAACATTCACTTCACTGCTCTGTTGTTCCCTTTACAACATTTTGATTGTATAAATTTACTTTACAATATTTCTTTTTTTCTCATAAGCAGCAAAAGCACCATGAAATGTTTTTTTCAAAAAATTAATAAAAACAATCGAACACCCCGAATTTTAGGTATGTACGTTACGCTATATGTTGGCCAACTTCGACTGTGTGGTGCAAGCGCCCACCGGATCCGGCAAAAGTTTGGCATTCATGTTGCCGGCACTGCAAATTTTGGTGCAGAAGAAATTGACGAACGTTGCGGAGGTGGGCAAATGGGAGGCCGGGCGGGGAGGGTGGGGGCGTTGGAGTTGGAGTAACAGAAACAGTGGCACCCTCTGAAATTGGAATCCGACGTTTTGGGTTCGCCCTCCTTCAAAAAAAGTACATCATTTGAAACTGAACGGTTGAATCGTTTACAAAAAAAAAACAACATTTTTGAGGACCCAAAAGTGCCTTCCGAGCATTTGTGTCGTATTTGCGCACTTGTGGTGGCGCCGGGCCGTGATTTGGTCATGCAATTGTGGCATCTTTTTTCCCCGTTGTGCAAGAAGCTCGGTCTGACCGCTTTGAAGTTGCACGGGGCCGGCGGAGAGCGGAAGAAAAGCGCGCAAAATCCGAAGAAGCACATGAAAGGGCAATGGTTGGCGTTTGTGACGGGGAATGTTTCTGTTGCTTTTAATCAGAATCGTTAAGCGTTTTGATCTGCACACCGGGTCGTTTTGAGCACTTTTTGGAGAAGGAGCCGGAGCTGAAAAAGTATTTGAAACACCTGGAAGTGCTGGTCATTGACGAGGCCGACCGCTATTCGGACCGAGAGTCCATGAGCAGGTTTTTCACTTTTTCTGGGAGTTCAATCGATAAGAATTCTGTAGTTTTTTGGGGGGGGGGTGGGGGAAAGCTAACCGCTGGCCAGTTAATTCATTGCTTCTTCCCCGAAACCAATTTTCTTTAAAACGGTTTGGTTTTGGTCATTTTGAGGACCTGGATATTGTCGTCAGTTAAATCCGAGTGCGCGAATATTTTTTGAACTGGTTGAGAACTGGGGTAACCTTGCATTCCATCGCTCTAACGTTTACTAAAAGCACACACTTTCCCCAAATCCTTTAGTCTGACCACGCTGCTTGCCGCGTTGCCGAAACAGCGTCGGACAGCGTTGTTCTCTGCCACTCAGTCGGCCGGCATTGAGCAGCTGCTGCGCTTTGGACTGCGCAATCCGACGCGACTGCACGTGTCCGCCGACACGGGCGAGGTGTGCACGGATTCCACCGGATTTGACGTCGCCACGCCAAATGATCAACAAAATGGGGACACGGAGGAGGGACACCAAACGAAGGGAGGCGTTGTGCCCACTGAACTTTCCATTTTTTACACGGTCCGCCCTGGGCGAGCAGTACAATTTCATCAAAACAAATTTGTAGTGTGTCCCGGCCGAGCTGAAGCTGTTGGCGCTTGTCAAATTTTTGAGATCGCAGAAGCGTGCCAAAGTGCTCATTTTTGTCTCAAACGCTTCGCAGGCCGAGTACTTCTCGCTGATTGTGCCGCAGTTGTTGTTGAAGAAGGACGGCACGGACAGTGGTGGGGCCAAGGAACGACCGGTGCTTTCATTGCATCGAAAAATGGAACAGAAAAGGGAAAAAGTGGTGAGGCAAATGTTTGTACAATGAATTTGGATTGTTGTTGTTGTTGTTTGTGTGTTAGCTTGAACTCTTCCGTTCCACCGATCGTTGTGTGCTGTTCACCACCGATTTGCTTGCGCGTGGCATCGACGTGCCGAAAATTGATTGGGTAGAAATTTACATTCACATTGAACCTTTCATCTCTTTTCAATTTTTGCTTATTCCAGGTGCTTCATTTTGACATTCCCAAGCTGAGCCGCGTGTTCATCCATCGCTGCGGCCGTTCAGCGCGAATGGGTCGTGCAGGCCGTTCACTGTTGCTGCTGATGCCAGAGGAGGAGGCGTATGTGGAGTTCATGCACACTTCTGCCGGCGTGCGCATGGAACAGTGCCAGATTGAGACGTTGACAGAGGAGCGCGCGGTACAGCTGCGCGAACGCGTCCAACAGCAGTCCATCGAGGACAGGTGATCGGAATGTTTAGGCTGGGTTCGATTAGTTCAGACCAGACGAGAATCAGATGAAGCAAAAATAAGGAAAAGTTTTGGTAATTGAAACCAGCTTAGGGTGTGTTTTTGAATAAAAATTATAAATTTGTTTTAGGAAGATTCTTGAGCTCGGCTCGAGTGCTTTTGTTTCTTACATTGAGGCATACAATCGGCATGACTGTCAAATTATTTGCAAAGTTAAAGGTGAAAAACATTTCTTAAAGAAATTCGAAAATGGGGTTTTGGTGTTATTCATCATTTTAAAGCAGACCCTATAAAATGCCAACTTAATTCTGCTTGAGCCAAAAAGTTCCATTTTGCTATAACGTCACACAAATTTTGCCAGTGGAAACCCATCTCGAAATTTGGGAGCTCTTACAAATCTTTACAGTTTACTTTTTGACTTTTAGATTTGAACATTGTCGGAGTTGCGAACGCGTTCGGACTGTTGCGAATGCCGGTCATCCGCGAGTTCCGCAATCGGACGGACATTCTGCGCGCGTTTCAGCCGAGAATGGACGTGCGCACGTCGGAGATCAAATACAAAGACGAGAAGTTGGAGGCCAAGAGAGCGGCAATGCTGGAGCAGCGGGTGAAGCAGAAAATGGAGGAGGCTAAGGAGCGACAGAAGCAAAGAAACGGGAGAGTGAACGGAAGTGAGAAACAGTGGGCGGGAAGAATGCACAATAGCGCCGGCGGCGACGGCAGACGGTTTGAATTTGGCGGACGGAGGAGAGCAATGATGGACGGCGGGCGAGACGGAAGGGAGAAGAGAGCCAAAATGGTCGGTGGCAGGGAGCAACGTGGAGCAGTACCAGCAGCAGCAGCAGCGCATGTGCAGGTACGATTAGAAATGGACACCGAATTTGTGGAGGATCATGTTGAAATTTGTAACTCGGCTCAGAATGAAGGGAAGCGGCGCGGGAGGAGGGCGCCTTCGGAGTGGGAACAACTGCAGAAGGATGAGGGACTGCTGAGGAAGTTCAGAAGGGCCAAGCTGAGCCGGACGGAGTTGGATGAACGAATGGATGAGGGCGGCGCTTAACAAATGGGGCCTCGTCGCAGCAACCCAAACACTGTTAACCGACCAAATTTTATGCTGAAAAGAGTTTTCTTCGAATTTCCGTTGTTTTTCTGATGTTAAGTTTTCACGCTACACAACGCTGTTAAAACATTGTTTAGTTTCTTGAAAAAAAAATTTATTTTGAAATCCATGAGAATATGAGAGCAATTGTAGACGAGAAGTGAAGATTTGGAAAGAACGCGTAAAATCTACAACCGAAAACAACAACAACAAAAGTGGGGGGGGGGGGGAGCTGCATCTTTATTGGGTCGTTGGGAATCAATTATCAAATTCGAATGCGAAGAGGGGGAGGAATTTGATAGGAGGGAAGAGGAATGTCAGGACA
>MEIZ01000014.1:167915-194618 GCA_001723225.1 Globodera ellingtonae | reverse complement strand
GGGTACCACCACCAACTCAGAGAGTGGGGGCAGAATTGGTTTCGGAGATCGGACAGAGAGATTGTTTGTTGGTGGATGATGGATTTATGGGAATTTGGGGACGGGGAATGTGTGGGGATTGGATATATTAGGATGGATTGATGGGTCTTTGGAAAATGAATGGTGTAACAGCAGGAGAGAGTCCGCAGCAATGAGAAAAAGCGGTCGGTGGGCGAATGAATGCTATTCGCGGAACGGGGAATTGATGGGATGAGAAAAATCCGCGGTGATCAGTCAGAGAGAGAGAGAGAGTGGGTGGGTTGGGTGATCAGTCAGAGAGAGAGAGAGAGAGAGTGGGTGGGTTGGGTGATCAGTCAGAGAGAGAGAAAGAGAGAGAGTGGGGTGATCAGTCGGCGACGGGGATCCGCTCGAACTGAATCCAATCAATTTTTGTAAGTGTACAACCGACGATTTGCTTGATGTACGCGGAATTGGGATACAAATCTTTGCTTGAGTTGCAATTCGATCGAATTCCATTGGTCAACGAGTGTTAGCCAGATTTAAAAATATAAAGCGGAAAATAGAAAACCCATCAAAATCTCCCCATTTTATGATTAATGTGATCAATGGAAATGAACAGCGGCTTAAGTTTTATCACATATATTTTATATTCATTTTCGGTTATCGGTCAAAGAACAAATTTGTCAAATTTCGTATTGCCGCCATTGGGGACTATAAATTGAATTAGCGCCCCCCACTGGCGCCAAGTTGCTCTGATTCTTTGAGCTTTTGTCCCGTCGATAACCTTTAATTACGCGACCGCCGGTTAATTAACGACAAACTCTTTGCACATTTTGCCCGGAGGCGAGCGGGCGGATGCCACCGAATTCTCTCATAAGGAGGCACACCAAAATTCCCTTGGAAACGCTGACAGAAGCCCCGAAGGCGCGCACACGAAACGAAGGGGGTGGGTGTATCAATCGCCCCCGGCGGGGAAGAAACGGAATGTGTGCCCTCGGGGGGAATACAATTCATCAATTGTGTTGGGCCGCGTGCGGCAGGCACATCGCCGGCGGTGCCAACGGACGCCGCGCACAAACAACAAAAATACGCCCCCCAATTACCTTTTCTGAGCAGCATTTCCCCCCCCCCCCTCGACACAATTTTATCCGGCTCATAAGCCATCTTTTGAATATTCCCCGTCACATTTTTCATCATCCCGCCGAAGGCGTAAATGGTACTGATGTGATATTCATTCAAAAGTCTCGACAATCGGACGAAAAAAAAATTCAAATTTCTCGAAAATTCATAACACCGCTTGGGGGGACGGACACCTTTCAGAATTTGGCATTATGCAACTCGCGCGCCATTCCATTCTTTCAAAACGGATGACGGTCCTAACAAAGTGTTTAAACAGATGAAAAAATTATATTTGGATTTTAACATTTTTTACGGAATTTGTTTAGACAAATTTGCACCAAAAGTGCCTAAGACAAAGGCCCGAAGGGCAAAGACGACGACGGATAAACAAACAATGAATGCCCCTCGAGGGGACGGAAGGAAATCCTTTCGTGTTCCATTGGAGCGGCCCAATTACACATCACTTGGCCCTCATAAAACACATTAGGCACATTTTCGTGAAGAAGCCACTTCTCGAAAAGAAAAGAAAAGCTTTTCCCATTTTACGCGTCTCGCCTCAGAACCAACAGCAGTTATTAGTTCAGAAGCCTTTAAAAAGCACGAAAAACGTTTAAAAAATGATCCAAAGGCTTTTCGTCGACACTTTTGCCATTTAATTCTATTTATTTCATCACAAATAAAACCCATATGCGATATTTGGAATTATTCAATTAGCATTTTTGGCTTAAAAATTTCAATTTTTGCACAAAAATTTTTTTAAAAAGGTCCCCAAGAAAACAATGCGTGGGGCGAATGCCGTTGGGTCGTCGCACGTGCGCTTGACGCCGGAAGGCTCGCGCCGCATTCGCGTGTACAGGAACGGAGACGCGCACTTCAAAGGCATTACGGTAAGTTTTTTGATTGAACGAAACTGAATGGTACAATTTTGAAAGCAAAAAGCACACACAAATTAATACATTTTGTCGCAGATTGTGCTGAACACGCGTCAAGTGCACAACATCGACGCGTTGCTGGACATGATCAGCGAGAAAATCGGGCTGGTCATGGGCTGCAAGCGGCTGTTCACGCTGGACGGCACGCCGATGAAGTCCATGGAACAGCTGCAGCACAACATGGTCAGCACACATGGGAAAAATGACTATGAACGAATTCATAAGCGCCATTTCCAACTCCATGTCCCCAACACTTTCTCTGTTGCTTAACCGACGCTTTGCCAGGAGTACGTGGCGGCGTCGGGCGCCTTCATACCCGTGCGCTACGGACGCGTCGGCTCCGCCAGCGGTTCAATGCTGACGCGCTCCTCCTCCAACTTCTCTGCCGCGTCGCGCGAGGATCCGTTGGCGCAGTCGGGCGCCTCCAAACAGTCCGCGCCCGCCTCATTGACGTCCGGTGCGCACGCGCCGCTTCGGCCCTCCAGGCAAGGAAGGACGGACGGCACCAATTTAAAATTTTGAAATTTAAAAAAAGATTTAGAAGCATTGAGGGACGAATCAAAATTTTGAAATTTTAAAAAAGATTTAGAAGCATTGAGGGACGAATCAAAATTTTGAAATTTAAAAAAAATATATTTTAGAAGCATTGAGCCGCGACGGATGGTCGGACGTCCGCCGCCCTCTGCGCCACTGAACGGACCGACGAGTCGGAAGAAGACGGAGGAGAGGAGGTCGGTTCTGTTTCCGGGCAAATTGCCAATATGCCAAAACGAGTTTCGCCTGCAGCAAAAAAGGCGGTGACGGCAAAAAGGAACGGGACGGCAGCAAAAAGAGAAAGGCATCAAAAAAGAAATGCGAAGGTACCGTACTTAGTTACTGTACTCATATGTCAGCCGTACCCCTACCGTATCCCAACTTGCCGTTTACAGCAAACGATGAGGAGCTGCTGCTGTTGGACGACCCTCCGGCGCCTGTCGAAGCAGCAGCGCCGGAGGCGCAAGAGGAGCAACAAAATGAGAACCATCAATTGCAGTCGCAGCCAGAGGAGGAGGAGGCGGAGGAGTGCAAGGCAGAAGCCGATGAGGAACAGCCGCCGGCCAGGAGGAGGACGGAGGTTGAGGTGGTGGAGCACCACGAGGAGCAGGAGGAGGAGGACGGCGAGCAGCAGCAGCAGCAGCAGGAGGCGGGCGAAGGTGGGCCCAAAAACTTTGGATTTTAATGGGGGGACATACCATTTATTTGAAGGCCCCTCGGGCGTATAAATTAGTGTTTGTCCCCGACCTCGTTGATCTGACAACATTTTTGCCACCCAGACGATGACTCCTTCGCCTTGCCCCCGAAGGGGGTCGGGGACGAACCCCGAGAATAAACAATGAAACGGCATTTTCGAAGGATAAAAGCCAAATTAATAATTTGAACAAACAGCGGCGATTGTGCCCGAGACGAATTCTGACGACAATTTTCAACCCCGCAGGGCACGTCGCCACGCCCGGAAGCTCGCGAAGCCCACGGGCGCCAACCGCGGAGACGGAAGACGACGAAGAGGAGGCGGAACAAACGCCGCAGACGGAAGAGGGGGAAGAGAAGAGAGAGGGGGGACAATGAGATGAAACGAACATTCGTTTAAACTTTCAATCATTTAAAAGAAGAAAAATAGCGCTTTCGGCGTTTTTAAATATTTTGAAAAAAGTGATCGGCTTCCTTTTACTAGGCCCATTTCAAAATGATCTGATCAAGATTGATTAGTTCGAAATTGAATCAAAAAATTAACGAAAACGAAAATTCAAATAAATATGCGCCCAATTAATGATGATTAATTGAATATCAATCAATTACAACTAAACATATTTAAAAGCTGAAAATAAAAAATTTGGTATCCTTTCAATCAATTGTCCGTGGCGGCGAATCTGACGGAGTGCACGGAGACGTAACCATTCGGATCACTCGCGTTGGCATTGCCGCGCATCGAGCACAGATGGAGCTGACATTTGGACAAATTTTCATTAAAGATTTGATCACATTTACTTTTTTCTCAGAAAATTTATTGTAATAGAGAGAGAAGGGGAGGAGAGAGAGAAGGTGAGGAGAGAGAGAGAAGGAGAGAGAGAGAGAGAGAGAGAAGGAGAGAGAGAGAGAAAGAAAAAGGAGAGAGAGAGAGACGAAATAGAAAAGTTTCCCCATTTTGTCCCTCCCCACCACTCACCTCCTCCACGTCAACAGAGGGAAACTGCAGCTGACCAAACTTCTCCAAAAGTTGGGTGGCATCAACCGTTTGCCACCCCTAAAACAGAACGGATAAATGAACAAAAAGTTTAAAAAGAAAAGGAAATCAAATTCAAGGCGTATTTTCCGAATCAAAATATAAAATTTTTGAGAATTCTCAAAACATTCCTCCCCCGTGGACGGTTTTTTTTGTTCCCCTACGGACCTTCCACAAGTATTTGGTGTTCAGCACGGTCATGTGCAGCAGAACGTCGTCGCTTCTCCGTTTCTGCACCAGCCCGGCCTGCGTCAACGCGTCGTCGAGTGCGTTGGCCAAACATTGAAGACTGAACAACAAACACAAAAATTAAATTAAGAAAAGCTACTAAAATTTAAATTTTACGAGCTTTACCTTTCCGATTTGGGCTGAGCAAACAGCACTTTGCATTGTTCTGGCTGGTTGCCCAAATTTTGCAGTGACGGGAATTCGATGCGCAACTTTCCGTCGGTGCCCTCCAAAATGTCTCTTAAACACAATTAATTATAAACTATCAGAATAGTCAGGTCATAATGATCAGGATTTGCAAAACGTTTTATATTCAGAAAATCAATTTACATAAAATTGTGAGGCCGGCGCTCTACCCAAAAATGAGTGAGTGAGTGACCTGATGTTCTTGGACCGAAATTGTTCGTCCAAAAAGTGTCGAACCCTCTGAATTTCTTCCTCCGTGAACAGTTTGAACACACTGAGCGTCAGGTGCAGCTTCGACGGTGTCATGTACATTTTCTTGTTGCGCAACTCCTCCTGACAAAACAAACAAAAAAATATTACAAAACTTTTTTTGCCCACCCACCGGCAATGTTTCGTCCGCGCAAATTCGGTCGACCATTTGCGAAAATTGAGCGCGAAAAGCGGCATCAAAAATGGGAACGGAAACTGAAAGTGTAAAAAATGTCAAAAATAAAAAAATGTGCGCGCAAATAATTCCAAAAAGTGCGCACTGAAATGCGTTGGCGTCGCCTTCTGACGCGCGTCCACCAACGCCCTCTCCAACGCCTCGCGGCACGCCTGCACATGGAGGGCATTTTCGGTGGAAGAAAGTTCTGTTGAAAAACGAATTTTAACGGCGACGACATCAATTTTTGTTGTTAATATTTTGTTGTTGATAAAAAATCCACTCAAATTTTTGTTTCGGTAAAAAATCCTCTCAAATTTTTGTTGCCTATTTAAAATTTAAAAATTGTTCTCCGCCTCTCACCAATCTCTGTTTGGCTTCCCGGCTTCTGCTTCTTCGGAAAGCGAAGGGTGCAGCGATTTTGCTCCGCAATTTTCTTCCGTCTGATCCCATCCTTTCCGCACAACAATCCCACCAAATCGGTCGGCACTCGCATACTAAACAAGCAAAAAAAATTACATCAACCCCAAAATGATCAAATCCGATCAGTGCAATCGAATGACCAGACGATCGATCGATCACTGATCAGAAAACCAATTTTGGAGAATGATCTACCAAAGGTAATGAAAGCTCTCTTTTCCCACCGACCTGTCGTAGAAGTACTGCTCCGCCTCGTTGTATTGCACACTTCCGACCAACGGGTTGTCCGGTACTTTCTCCGTGTACACGAACCCGTCAGCTGCCGATACGACCTGAAAATGTTCGGGTATTTAATTATACACACAAAAAAGGCCCACCTCAACGGTTTTTCTCCCCATAAAAAGTGGCACATTTTCTCCACTTTTGGCACTGCTCGACACTTCGCCAATCTCCCGAGCAATTTCGGCCGTCATTGTCGAAGTTGTGGCGGTTGAAAGGCGAACCTCTTGAAATTTAAAGAAAAAAATTTAAGTGATTATAAAGAAACTTTTATACTTTTTCCTGGACTTTCACATTCCGAAACAGCAAAATCCGCTTGTTGGACCTCCGAGGATGAACTCCGTCCGGACAATGTCGGACTGGGCGCTTAAAATAAAGGAAAAAGAATCAAAAATTGAAATAAAAATAAATGTTTTTTGTTTTGTTTATTGGTCTTAATTGTTAAGAAATGGTTATTTTCACGTTTTGGCGTTACTCTGTGGAAGCAAAAAGTGCGGGTGTGGACATTTCACAGCGGTAGCGAGCAGAAGCAGAAAAAGTGCCAAAGAAAGGGACATTTTTGGCATATTTTACGGAATTTGAAACAAACAACAAAAAAGCATTAAGTAAATGCGCATAAAATAAAGTAATAAACCAATAGAAATGCATAATTTTTGTTTGCTTAAAATTGATTTATTTAATCAACGTGTCAAATGCACTATTTTAATGGTTTTTAGGGGGAATTCACCACAAACAACATTGTTGGCAAACAAAATGCCAACATTTCTTTTTGGATAACCCAACAAAAAAACAGTGAATGAGTTCCTCGCTAATTTACGACAAGAAAAAAAGGGTAAAACGATTTATTTAACTTAACACACCCAAAAAAAATGATCACAAAAATCGGATGCTTTTGCAAAGTGCGAAATTAAACAACAAAAAAAAAGTAATGCCAAAATGTGTTCCTGAAAAAGCAAACTTTGTTCGTCTCCGCTGTGCCGCAGCACTGCCCCATCGACGGCACAAATGGAAGTGCCAGCTTCGTCTTCCGCCACGCCAAAAGCGGCGCCCGCGGCGGGCGCAGCGGTGGACACCGTCTCCAGGGGACAGTTGCGTCTGTACGTCTCGGCCCCGACGCGGTAGGTGGCCATGTCCAGCGGGTTCTGCATTTGGCCAACTTTTGAGGAGAAAGCGCAGAAGGGCGGTCGATGAGCCGAGGAAGTATTCGGTGAACTGCTTAATAAAAAGGGAATTTTTATTTTTCATAGAACCTTAAGAATTTCACAACCTTACTGAAGATTGTGCTGTGTGAGGGAGGCACTGCGAAAAGGTCGGCAAAGAACTAACGATGCAACACTTTGAAGGCGACAAATATTTGAGAAGTTTGAGTGCATATGCAAGCAAAACGGAGATGAAAAAGAACCTATAATTTGTCAGAGAAGAAAAATTGAGACTTTTCTCGGTTTACAATAGAGCCCGGGATTTTTCAAAAAGGTAAGGGAGGTGGACAGTAAGGGATAAAGGCAAAAAACCCGGAAATCTGTCCGTAAAAAATTAGGATTTTGTTTTATGTGCTAAAATTAAATTGGAAATTTTTTTTTCTTGAATTTTTTATAAATGTTTGGCATACTGATTTTGTAAAAAATTAAAAAATCTTGGCATACTGTTTTTGTACAAAAATTAATCAATTAATGCCCACTTTAAGCAAAATTATTTTGATTAATTCAAACGGTTAAAATCACTTTTTTATTAACAAAAAATATTGGCTCTTAATGTCTGCAATGAATAGGTACATAATCCGATCTTCCTTGGCATTTTCCTAATCCCATTTTATCTTAAAGGGCGGGGATAATTCCCCCCCCCCCCCAATTGGTGAACTTTCAACCGCCGCTTCTGTGCCACAAATGCTCGGCTTCTCGTAATGGGCTTTTGCACCAATTTAGGTAGTCACTTTTGTCCTCGATCAAATTTAAGGATTTCTGCCTTTTTTTAACAAAATACGCAAAAACTTAATTACATAAAGCTTCACCGACTCAAACATCGCCACCCTAAATTTGTTTTAGAACTTTTTCATTCCTTTGCCCCAACGTCTCCAATCATTTGGCCAAGAGATTGGAGGTCAATTTAAGCTTCATCAGGCTGCATGCATTTACAAATTAGCTCCTGTCGGTAGAACAACATCCAACCGGTCACCGGCGGGGAAGGGGACGTGTGTCGTTTCCGCGCGGATTCCGTGGTGATTAAGCCTTCTTTATTGGCACATAGAAGCCATTGGCACAATTGTACAGTCACAAATGCGCCGTATGAATTGCAATGGTTCCAAGCTTTAGAATTAACTCAATTAAATTTAAACGAATTCTGACCCCCAACAGTCGAGACTCTCGCCTCGCTCTTTTGTCGCTCGTCCAATTTGCACTTTCTTTTCTTCGACCATCGCGCTGTGCCCAACCCACCTTTTTTTTGCCACCATTTCCTCTGTTAATAATTTATCTTATTTTGTACCTTTTTCCACTTCATTGCCGCCCCTACACCCCGTTTTTGACGCCAACTCCTTTAATGACGTACAAAACTAAACTAAACTCAACGCCAAAAGATGACACAACCCCTCGGGGGAAATGTAATTGGATGGGTTGTGGGTATGCGGTAACCTTTGGGCAGGCACTTCACACTCACTGCTACGGCGTTTATGAAGAAGGGGAGGAAGTCACCTCGGGTATCACTTCCTCTGAGAGAGACAGGGCTTGAATTCAACTATTGTTAAGACCCTCTGCTCCTTGTACTGCTCCAATTTCTCGGCCCAGCTCTCAATGCACTGCCCTCTGTTTCTGCTGGCCACCGTTCTGATTTTCTCCATTTGTCCCATCGTTTCGGGCGAGCCCGTCCTCTCGTTGGGCCAACTAACACTGCAAAACAGCGATGATGACAAACCGCAAACATTGTCGACTATCGCGTTGACAAAATGTCAAAGTGACTATTTGTCTGCACTGATCCATCGCTGCATGATCAGAGGGGCGCCGACGATGCCGGAGGGACGCATTTGTTTTACGGACGGTAAAAAAGGGGGGCTAAAAGAATCGGCTTTTCCTTTCACTTCATTTTTAAATAGCAAAACAAATGAATTAAGTGTTTATACAAAATGCTTAAATTTCCCGGCAGCTCCGTCCAACAAAACGGACAACATAAAGAGTCAAAAAGCGCCGCCCAAACCCCCAAGGGGAAATTACAATTTTTTGTCTCCCCTCCCTCCCAATAAACAGAAGTGCAACTGGAGGACGCGTACAAATTGGTCGGCTACATCTCCGAGATGTGCTGCCTGTTGCGCTGCCAGGCCAAAACGCTGGAGCGCCTTTGTTGCAGACATGCGCAGCAGGGACGCTGTCGGAAAGTGCGACGAAACGGCTCCGTCCCAGCGACCCTAACTAGAACACCGGAAGACAGCTTCAGCACGATAGAAGAAGCATTTTTGTTTTCAGTTCATTAAGAGCTTCCGGTTGTGTTCTGTCAAATGGTTTCTCTGGTTGACGAGACGGAGTTGACTCCCAACCGTGTTATCATAGGCAATTTGAAAATGTTGTCTAAAACATAGTGCCAAAAACCATCAGTTTTTTGAGCCTTGTACAAGTCGCTAATGCTTTAAATATCCCCCGACAGGCCAATTGTCTGCCGATCCGAGACCAAAAAGTGTTGTGGGGACTCGCTGCGCCACTTGAACATGACGATGATGATGAACACTGAACGAAGAAAAGACGGCAGCGAGATGTGAAGCGAACAAAAAAAGAGGGGGGGGAAGGAATGAAAAAAACGATTGAATGAATGAAAAAAAATAACCATTTTATTGCTTGCATACATAACCTTTGACAAGACAAATTATGCCAACCCACTACCGCACAACCCTTTCAGCAGGTCTCCGAATTTTGGAGTATTTGCATAATTTGGGTCAAATTTATTGTTTGTTTTTCAAATAAAACAAAAGAAACATAACACCATTGTGCGACTAAAAAATTCTTCAAATATTTTCTGTTTGACTCAACTTCAAAATCGGGGTTCCTCTTTGAGCTGGGCTTTTGGTGGAGTAACGTCGGAAGACGTTCGGCACAGCACCTGATTGACGTCTCTCTCGTACATGTTCACCAAATTCTGAAGCCGCAAAGTTCTCATAACGTAAAATGCCAGAAGAAAGCTTCTGGAAAGTAAGCCAAAAAAAACGACTGCTGACTTTGTGCTCCAGTTTGAGCGGGATCCACTGGTCCTGCTCCACCAGCTTCTGCTTGTAGAAGGACGACTGTTCCCGGCGCCGTCTCTGCAAATCGTTTTCGGCACGTTCAAAGCGAATGCGTAACGGAGCAGCGGCCGCAGAAGACGATGTTGAAGCAGTGCCAGAATCAGCGGTGGATCGCAGAGAGACGGAGGAGGAGGACGCAGAGGCTGAAGCAGCAATTATTGTATTGTATTCAATATTCGTCCTGTTTTTGGCAAGCGTGCCGCCGCAATTTGCTATTAAAAATGCCCCAACCCTTTAAGGCCGTCGCGGCCGCCTCGCGCTCGATGGTTCCGCTCAACGGCTTACGCATTTCGTAGGTTTTGTCCACCGGTAACAAAAACAGACGACCTGGACGGAATTATGAAACCAAAAATTAAGAAAAAAGTCTGAAAAGGGCAAAAAATTGAAACAAAAAAACATGTTTCGCCCACCTTCTTTGAAGAATCCGACCGCGTAATTGAGCAGTCCGTGGTGGGAAAAGCCTTCTCCGGTGAACATTTCAGCGGCGGACGGCGCACTTCTGGCCGAGCACGAAGAGGTCGACGCCGAAGGGGGCGGTTGGTGGGGCGGGGAAAAGAGTGCTGGCGAACTGTTATTCTGTCTAAATTTCGAAATTCATTGAGTTAATCAATTTTTGTAACAAAAAAAAGAGTTGAAAACTGCTTGAAATTACGGTGCCGGTTAGCTGTGTTAAAGCCTGGCAGAATCTGGGCAGAAATTTCGAGAACCGCACCACCACCACCAATTACAGGACTTTTTGAGCAATTCGGCAATTCCTCCTCCTCCTGCCCTGAAACTGTTGCCGGGCGGCACTGCCATCTCCTCCTCCCCGTCCGAGCCGAATGCCAACCGCAAATGCTTGACCTGGGCCTTGTAGTGGGCATAGCACTTCTTTTTGTTGACCCCGTCGTCATCATCTCCATCCTCATCCTGATCACCTCCGTGAAGGGGGCGGTTGAAGTGTCGTCTGAGCGTGCTCGGGTGCTGCTGAGGAAACTGGAGCCGATTGATGCACACCGATGACGGATTGGCGTTGTTGACAGACGCCGAATTGGCGGCATCCGCCGGTGCCAACGGAAGCAAATAGATGCCGACCTGAACAGACAATGATTTTGATCTGTTGTTAGCTGACTGCAACACCACCATCCCCGGCCTCCTCTTTCCCAAATTTACTTCTGAAACGATTTCGTCCTCCTCCCCCGTCTCCGTTAGCAGTGCCTTTGCATCGCCATTCCGGTGCCTGTGCCCCTCATCAGCAGCCGTCGTCATGCCCTCAACCCCAGCTTCCTCGTCGGAGGACTCGCCAATGACCACTTTCCTCGACTTTTTGCTCCTTGATTCCTCATCCTCTTTGCATGGGTTGACCTTGCGTTTACTCGGCGGTCTCTTTGGACCCATTCTAAAGAGCGAAACAATGGACAGTTTAAAACATTAAAATTTAAATTGTATTTGACGAGCTCTCTATCAAGAAAAGGTATTTGAATAGGAATTATGCCATAAAAGCCACATCGACCACATCAAATCAAAAGTATTTATAGGAATAAAAAGTTATTAATTAAATTCAATTGTTGTCAAAAAAAAGGCGTCGGGAGGGGGAGGAATAATGCGAGGTCTGTTGTCGTCATTTGTCCAACAATCAAACGGTCATTTCATGTGTCTCTGCAACAATTCCAAAATGGTGGGCGATAAACGTTTTGCCAAATCCATTGGAGTGTCGCCCGCAGCATTCACCGCGTTCATTTCAATCCCTAAATTCAATCTTTGAAAAAGCAAATTAAAATTCAGATGCACTGAGAACGTAATTTAATGGAAAAAGTGCTCAAATTTAAACGGAAAAAAATGGAAAAATTGCCTCCAAGTCTGGCTGTAGCTAAGGGGAGGGGAAGTGAAGAAAAAGAAAACTCTATTTTCCCCCAGTGAAAAAGAAAACATTTTTCTAGATTTTACCCCTGAAAGAAAACTTCTGAAATTTTAAAGTTTTAATTACCCGGCGTTTCCAACAAGTATTTAACGGTCATGTGCTGCTTTTGCGGGTCGTCTGCCATCGAACTGACTGCCAAATGGAGAGGAACAATTCTCCCTTAAAACAAAAACAACAAATAAACATTGTTAACCAAAGACAAAGCTGGGGACACTCATCTCAGTCCGACTGTTCACATCGGCTCCCCAACTCAACAGCGTCGCAACCACCTCAAAATTGCCCCAATTTGCCGCGGAATGCAACGGAGTCCAACCTTCGCTTGTCCTTGCTTCCGGGTCAGCGCCTGGACAAAAGAGAATTTGGTTAAACTTATTCGACTTGTTTTAAAAAAGCAAAAAAAAAAAAAAGCAGAATTAGAATTTGTTCAAAACCTTTGCTGAGCAACCAATTGCAAGCATCGAGTTTGTCACTGTACGCTGCTCGATGCAAAGCTGTATATTTGTCCCGGTCGTGGGCCTATACAAATATAATAAAGCGAAAATTTTGTAACCAATGGCACAAACCATCAACAGTTCGGACTTTTCACCTAACAAACGTTCCATCAAATGCAAATCGCCTTCTTCCGCCGCTGTCAGAAACTGCTCAACTGGGTCGGTCATGTCCTAAAACAGTCAATAAACAATATTAAAATTTATTGTTCAAAGTGCAAACTTTGTGTTCAATGTCTTGCTCATCCTCGTCCCAATCAGAAACGAACATTGGCGGTTGATTTTCCATTTTAATGGACAGAATTTCGCCCAGCAATTGGGGGCTTGGCTGTTCATACATATTTCTTTGCTGATCATCGTTATTATCATCTTCACCTCCGTCGAAGTCGGACAGGCGATCTTGCATTTGCTGAAAATTCAGAACTGTTCAAGACTCGGAAGCACATCTTCTTCAGCACGTTCAACAAATGTAAAAATGAATGAATTCGAAAATAACTTTTGAAAACATGATGCCAAAGGCGCGAAAAAAATGGAGTTTAAAAAAACATTTACGGCGAAGACTCGACTTTCTGGGGCGTAGAATCTGAATCTAACCTCCATTACGACCAATTCTGATCTAGGGTGCGGAAAAATGGCTTGGACCCGGGCGGGTATTTTTTCGGGTATTCGGAAATGGGCCGGGCGGGTATTTCCGGGCGGGTATTTTTTTATTTTTTACCCGGGCGGGTATTTTTTTATTTTTTGCCCGGGCGGGTACGGGTAAATACCCGACTCGGGTATTTGCGGTTCGGGTACCCGCCCGGCCGGGTACCCGCCCGACTCGGGTACCCGTCCGCACCCTATTCTGATCCCGGACCCGAATTCGAACATTTTTTCGAAACTTCAAAATTTTTTAGAAGGTCTCAAAATCGTTCAAAACCATGAATTCGGTCATTACTTGCCTTTTTTCGTTGTGATTTTTTAATTGAAACCTCCTTCCTTTTGTTTATTGTTATCCCATTCATTTTTAATGTTCATTAAGCGATAAAACGTATTTAAATGGGAAAACGGGTATCATCTAAAGAGGATTCTACCGAAAAAGCAAAAATAACTTTTTATCGAAATGTGAGTTCGACTCTTGTGTCTTCGTGCGCGAACATTGATATGGAAAGGTTGTAAATTTATCTTTAAATTGCGTTCTATTCGTCCGATCGGGAAATTCTTATATATAATTCATTAAGGAACATGCGGGCGGAATGTAAGGAGTTGATGAGAAAGCACATCGAAACGCTCAGAGAGCATATGAAAGTGCGCGTCTTTCTGCTGCATGCCAAAAGGAAGGGACTTGCTTCGGCTGAGAAGAAAAATGGGCACGAGAAGTTCAAGGCGTTGATGGACGAGTTCGACGAGGCCAAACGGAAGATWAAAGCCGARTTRAAGAYGGGAGGTGCTGATAAGGTGCTTTCCGATCGATAGCTCATTTAAATCCGTATAATCAAATGATGCTTTTAGGGAGTGTTGGCAAAGCATTGCGTTGAAATCGGCCAATTGCAGAGGGAAACCCGGTGGCTTCAGACAAAACTTGAGCAGATTTTGTGCAGCAAAAATGCCGCTGTCACGTCGCAAGCGTACGTTTTATTTTAAAATAAATGCTTTTGACAGGCACGTAGCCGTTATTTACTTCTGGAATGCATTATTGGAAATTTTCATTTTATGGAGAATATTGAAGATCCCGCTTAGCTATTCTTTGAGTGCTAAAGGAATTGTGGAAGTTTAGCCGTCGTGCAGAATCAGTTTCCGTCATGTCGGAAAAAGTCGATGACCTTCAGAAGACGGAAGATTGGATCCCGGGAGAGTTTCCTGAGGACGTCGCCTTCTTCTTCAAGCCGTCCGAAAAGTCTTTGCGCGCCATTCTGTCCGTTCGGAGTAATTCCGTGAGCACCAGTGCACGGGACAGTTTGGGCAAACTCCGGAGGGATTCGGCCAGCGAAGCCCTGCTTAAACTCAGGACAATGAATTCTGTGCCGGAGTTGAGAAGCCCTCGCGAGTCCAAAAGTCCACCAAAGTAAATAATGGCTTCTGGCATTTTCATTGCTTTGGGAGGACAAAAATATAGTACAAAAGCCGGCTACGCCCCTGACAGAACTCAAACTTTTTTGTTTTATTTCCCCAAAATTGCAGGCCTCCGAAGTCGCCGCGTGGCGTGGAACGGTTTATGGCCAAATTTCCGCAAAATTCTTCACGCGAGACGAGTTTCAGCGAAGAGCTTAGCGTCAAAGGTGAAATGTTGGAGGAGTTGCCGAACACCAGTCAACTTGGAATGGTAAAGTTTTTGTCCGGTTCGTGGTTGGATTCGCGTAATTGTTGTCTTTTTAGCTATTCGAATTGAGTTGTGCCTCTACTGACGGCACATTGTCTAAGTTGGACAGCTCTTCCGACTCAAAACGTCGCCAGTCCGGAAATGCGTTCAACATTGCCGGCATGGACAAACGCGCGGATTCCGCGGACCCCCGTAAAATGGAGAGGCGTGACTCGTTGTCGAATTTCAATGTGCCAGAAGGTGTAATTTTGTTTAAAATAAAAATGCAATCATTTTTTTTTTGAGTTTGTACCGCCGGTGTAAAGGCAAGGGCCGAAAAAACGAGCCATATCCAACTGGACGCGAACAGAATTCTGCTGGCGCAGTACGTCTACGCCCATCTCAGCAACTGGCCAACTCAGGAAATGCTTATGGAGACGGACATTGAGATAATTAAAGGCTTATGAGTCAGATACGGTATATATTTCTTGTGCAAGTTGTATAGGTAATCAAAGGCTTTAGTCAAAGACATATGGAACTTTTCATCGATTTTGTAATTGTTTCTATGTGCTAAACGTGAAAATAAATCTACCGGTCGCAAATGCATTTCAATGGATGACATCGATACTTTCCCCCACGAACTCGTTCAGTTTTTCAAAAGTTTCTTTATTATGACCGTTCAAATCTCTTGCTTCTACATACTCATTGAATGTGTTGGGTGTAGTCGAGTTGTTTTGACATTCGTGAATTTGTCGCATCACAGCGTCTGTTTTTCATTTTAAATTATATGTGGCGTTTTGTTTTCGTCATTCAAAAAATTCATTACGAAATTTTCTCACCTCAAATCAAAAAACGTGCGGTTTTCCGACAATCATATTTAGACATTTTTACACGGCAATGCCAAAGCATCAGCGTTCGCTGTTCCGCGAAAAAGTTATCGTCTGTAAAGAGTCCGTCGAGGAGGTAACCAGCGATTGTTTCATCAACTTCTGCAGTCCTAACATTTTGTCCGGCACGCAGTCATTCAAGCTCATTCACAACCTTGCCGGACTTGAGGTATTCCATTCATCTTTTTTTTGCACTTTTTATACCAGGCCTTTTTTTTTTTTTTGAAATTTTTTTCAATTTCATAGTAACCGTATGCTTTTCTCAAGCAATTCCGTTATTCGCCTCAAATGTCTAATCAAGCTTTTGAAAACAATTTAGTTGGCGCACGAATGTGAACAATTTCTCCACATATTCCCTACTTCGTCGCGCGTCACGCCATCATTTTTGGCAACAAATTTCAAATGTGTGTTTTTGCAATAATAAAAACCCTAAAATAATTTGTCCTATTTTCTAAATTAAGATATGTTTAAAAACAGTTCACAGATTGTGTTTTTAGTTATCGTTCACACCGTTGTGCCAAATCCGCTCGATTTGAGCCGACTGATCGACCTGAAAAAGGTGTACATTTGCATTCGTAATTCGCTTGAACTGGCTGTTGAGGAGGGTGCCAAAACAATTGTGAGCCTTTTTTTCTTTTTTCGTCAACTTTCTTTTCTTAAAAAATTAAAAATCAAAAAGTCGCAATTCAGTCAAAAATGACAGGAATTGAAAATTCTTTTTGGAGTTAGAAAACAAAAATCTTTAGATGTTCGGAAAATATAATAATTCTAGAGTAATTGAAGAAATTGATGAATTTTAGGCATTTCCATGTCATTTTCCTGGCCTGAGTCCCCGCATTGCGTGCGAGCTGATCCTTCGCATTTTCACCGTTTGGATCCATAAGTGCAAATATTCGGACGAGGTAACAAATAGGGCATGTGTCTTGGAGCTTAACTTTCTAAAACAGAACAGACTGTTTTTTATAACATACTTAATTAAAATTTTCAAAAAAGGGGTTGAAAATCGTTCAAAATGCTTTTCCGGCCAGTTCAGTTGGCCGAAATCAAAATCATGTGCCATTCGGAGCCCATTTTTCAACAATTTGTGCAAGCCGCTCGCTCGTTGTACGAGGAGGCCAATACGGTTGGACACCGATTTGTTCCCGCGTTTGCGCCCCAGCAAACGTCTTCTTACAATCACAACCAGTGAGTCTCTGGTGTACGTTTTGGGGCCGCCCAATAAATTGAGCACAAAAAGTCATATTCTGAGCCAAAAATTTTTAAGGAACTTCCGCCCCCGGCGTCTTCGTCGCTTCTACGAACGTCCGCCGCTGAACGCGCCACAGGTGCGACTGGAGCTGTCCGCCAAGCTGGCGCCAACAATTTTGGTGCTCGACGACGAACATGGGATGAAGCGCCAGTATCGGCTGACCAACAGAAGTCGTGACGGGCGCAAGCTGTACTTTCGTTGTTCCCGCTGCGACACTTTGATCAAGAAGGACGGGCACCAGGTGGGGGTAGGTTTTGGAGATTTGTTCTTCAAACCGAAACATTATTGAATATTCTTTTATGTAAGCAGGTTCGAGCCAAACTGATTGTGGAGGACGGGCACATTGTCAGTGAGCGTTATCCGCAGCATCATCCGCAATGTGTGGCGAAGCCGATGGAGGAGGTGCTGGTCCAGCAGGTGGACCGAACGTCGAGGCGCGAGGTCAAGGACGGCTATTTGCTGCCACAAGACGCGTACAGAAAAGGTTCGAAATAAAGTTGATGAAGAAGTTCTGAAATTTATAAAAAAAACATGGAAACCATTTTTTTGTAAAAAAAATTTTTAACCCTCGCCATGTCTATTGTGCTGAATGTTAGTGTTATAATGTCTGTCAATATTTTAAATTTAAGCGCTCGATCGGATGCGCTTTGAGGCCCGACAATTGGGCCTTCCGGTGGAGGAGTGCTTTCCGGAATGGCCAAAGCTCCGGCAGCAATATTGTCGTATTCGCAAACAGGCGGTCAGACAGCGTCAGCAAGAGAAATGGGAGATGATGATAATGAACGGGGGGAAAGTGTGGGACAACAACGCTGAAGAGGAATACTACAATGGTGGGGGAATAAAAATAAGCTGAAAAATGAAAACAAAAATTGGAGTTGACACATTTTCCTCTTAAGGAGGAGTATCTTTTGAGCAACAGCAACAACAACTGTTGCCGATAGCTGAGGACCATTCATTTTACGATGAGCCTGAACACTTGCAGCATCAGCAGCAACACACGCGGCGCGGTCGCAAGCGTTTCCCGCGCATTCTAACGACGGCAGCAGCAGCAGCAGTGACAGCGACGGACAACGACGCGTTTGTGCCACGTGTGCGCTACTCGCCCACCTACGGTGGTGTGGTGATTAGCTACGACGACGAGCAGGGCGATGCTGGTGGTGGTGGTGAACCGCTTGAGCAAGAACAAGATGTGGAGATGTTGGAGCAGGAGCAACAGAGAACAAACGGCAGACCGCAAGGGCGGGCGCCAAAGTGGCAAAGAAAGCAGCAGCGACGGCACAACAAACTGGTGCAATCACCGGCAACAGCTGACGAAGCAGGTGCGGAATTGACTGAATGCGAGGGATTGGGAGAAAAACACAATCAAAAATTTCATCAAATTGGACAAGTTCATTTCGTAGAAATCGACGCACCAGTGTGTGTTGGCTCTCCAACTGTTGAAGATGCGGAAGAAGAAGAAGAAGAAGTGAATGTGACCGAGGAGATGGACTTGCTCATTGATGTGGACGACAACGACGGAAATGTGCAGGAGGAGAACAAAAATGACGAAAACGCTCACTGAAGAAGAAGGGATTGATGATAACCTCTTTTGGCATTAAACATCACTTTTTGGACATTATTATTGACACGCCAACGGACACTTATCTTTTTCAGATTTGACAATTTTACCGTATTTGCATTAAAGGTTGAAATCGTACAGATTAGTTCAATGGATGCAAATATTTATTTGTTGAATTATGCTTTAACAATAAATCGGGCATTCAAATATTTTTCAGCGGACAAATGAACCGACTGACGAAAATCGAATCTTTGAACAAAATCAATGAGAAGGAGCTGAGCCTGGGCATCTCTGGCGACTTGGGCAAGTCGTGGCACCAGAAATACGCCGATTCCGCATGGATTTACATCGGAAATTTGCCATTCGATCTCAACGAGGGCGACGTCTTGGCGGTGTTTTCACAGTAAGTAATTGGAAAACCGGGGGTTTGGGGGTGCTTTAGTTTTAGCATTTTTGATTCTGTTTCGGAATTGAACCAAACTTGTTTACAACGAATGAATAAAAATGCTCATTAAATAAAACCCAAGGTATGGCGAGGTTGTCAATTTGAACTTGGTGAGGGACAGGAAGACGGGGAAGTCCAAGGGCTTCTGCTTTTTGTGCTATCAAGACCAGCGTTCAACAGTGCTGGCGGTGGACAACTTCAACGGCATCAAGCTGGTCGGGCGTGTCGTCCAGGTGGACCACTGCGAAAACTACAAAATGCCGAAGTAAGCGGGAAAATGGAGCAGTTCAAGATTGTTTTTTAGACTTTAAACCTAAAAGAAAAGCTTCCCAATGCTCCTCCGCTTTAGGTACCGCGAGGACGTGCCGGAAGAGATTTTGCGCATTTGGGAGGACGGATGTGCGCCGAAGCCGCTGAACGTGCCCGAGCGCGCGTTGAAGGAAGACGCGCGCCGCGAACGACGTGAGCGCAAGCGCAAGTTGCAGCGCCTTGAGGGACTTGTTGAGCTGGCGGACGGCGAAGTGTCGCGCGAGCTGCGCAAGGCGCGCAAGCACGCGCGTCGCGAACGCAAGCAGCTGAAGCGAATGTTGCGTAAGGAGCGCGAGCGAGGCTCTCGCACACCGGACGAGGAACGCGGCCGAGCGGACGACGAGGGTCGCTGGGACGAGCGCAAGAAGAAGCTGGACGACGATGACATGTTGGACGTGAGTGAATGGATGGCATGGGCCTAGCGTGGACACCAAATAGGGGGGGGGGAGGGTGGGGGCCGTGGTCAAAATAAAGTCCAGAAATTATTCCGTTTTTTTACCCTCAGGACACCAAATTCTACGGCCAAAATGACCACTTCAACTTTGGCAAGAAGCGCAAGGAAGTGCTGGCCGGTCCGACCCACAACATTCGGCCCGACTTCGACAAGGCCGACTGGCGTGACATCGAAATATTCAAACACGTGCGCGAGTACGAACGCAAGACGAAGGGGGAGAAGGAAGTGCACTGGAAGGAGGAGGAACACTTTGTGCCGAACAGAATGAAGGGCGGCAAATGACCAGGGAAAATGCATTTGTGTTCTGCATCATATGCATTTGTGCTAGAGACGTACACGTAACTGGCAAAAAAACTTTCGAAATCCGGTTGCTTTTTTTATTTGTATATTTTTTTAATTTTTAAAAAATAAGAATTTAACTACATATTTCTGGACATGTTTTATTATTATTTATTGTCCGTCCGTCTTTGACGTGTAATTTCATTTTCGGAATTTTCTAAATGTTTCTTTTGGCGTCAAAATATGTTGTTTGTACTATTCCTTTTAATTTTTAGTTTTGTGACTAAATTTATTCAAAAATGTCTTTTGCTTATGGCAAATCGTTACAACAGAACAGGCCCAACGGCGCCGCGCTTTTGTGGCGAAAGAGCGCACTTGTGTTCGCCGGAATGGTCATTGGCGCTGTGGCTGTTTTTGTGCGTATTTTATAAATTTGTTGGAATTCGGGTGAATGTTTAGCGCAAAAAACGTGGAAAATTCAGAAAGCTTTTGACCCAGACCGTCCTTATCGAGAGGGTCTCGAACTTGGCAAGGAGGAGTTGGTGGAGAAGTACGCGGAGGAGTACAGCGCGTTGCGTGAGCAGTTGAGGCAAGCAGAACAGTAGATGGAACAACCGAAAAGACAGAAGCGAGAAAGGCTGACCAGATGACGATGAGTAAATGAAGAAAGAAATTTTAGAGTTTTTTTTGTGCGCGAAATTCCGTCCCATCCACTTTTTGTCAGATTTTGTTTGGAAGCTATCTGATTTTCTTTGATAACGATTAAAATTGTCACATTTTATGTTTCTGCATGGTTTTGTCGCATTCATTGTGTATTATTTTGTACATTGTTGTGCTGGAGTGACCAGATGCTCAATATTTACTATTGCGTTTTTAATTCTTTTTTTTTACATTTCATTTAATACAAAAAGTATTTAACGGAATTGCGTTCAACTTCTCGCACTGCGACAACATGAACCTGGTGCAGGTCAAGACGGAGCCAGAGGTAGATGGGGGGGGGGAGGACGAACTTCCGCCGTTGGACGACTGAATCGAATCCGAGTGGTCGATGATTATTCGTTAAGGGGGGGGGGGTTACATTTTTTCAATAGCTTTGCTTTTGAAGACGGCTAGAAAATGCCCAGCTTCTCAGAGATGGTCGCGCCGCTGTCCCATTATACTGGTTCATCTACATTTTCCATGTTTAGGATCTAGTCATCGAGTTGTGGGACAACGACAAAGATAGTGGAGAAGATGATGACCCACTGGTGACCTTTGATCTCGACGAAGATGCCAATCGATCGATCATGGCCATGCTCCGCAAGCGGCGTAGCCGTCGCAGCACGTCCATCAGCAGTCAACCGCGTTTTGGACCGCTCGCACGTTCACTGAGCCAAGATCGTTTTGGGCCTCCGCCGGCGAGCGCGTCGCAGGTGCACACATGGGGGATTTGTTAGAAGATAGAGGAATCATGACCAACAAACCGGACCGGGATCCTTTTGATAGGCTTAGCTTATTGGGTCACCCGTCCTTCCTCCGTACAGCTTGACCCAGATGATGGTGCTGAACGGGTGCAGACCAAGGACGAACTTGTGCGCGCCATGCTCACCTCCGTGCAGTTGGCGCGTCTGCGCAAATATTTGGACTTTGAGCAGCTGCTCGAGTTGGCCGAGAATGCCTTTGTCCGTGTACTTTGCGGAGCGCACAAGAAGGTGTGAACAGTTTGTAAAATTTGGTGCCTTTGTTATAAACCGTTTGATTTTGACCATGCAGATCGATCGCATCGTCGGAATTTTGCGTTGCGCAGAGCCGTACGAATGCGACTTGTTGGGCATCAAATTCGACATGCGCTTCCAAATGATGTGGTCCGGGGTCTGCCGACTGACACAAATTGCGTCCCAACCGGCGAAGGAGGCGTTGGACACGGAGTTCGAGCAGTGGAAGAAGGAGATGGAGCGACGGGTTGGTTCAATTTGATCATTTTTTTATGAAATTTTTGGTAGATTGATAACAATTTTAAAATCTTCCCATTCTTTGGACCCGGTTTTTGATAAACAAAATAATAAAATTCGATTTTTTTTTTTTTAGCGGATTTCATTTCCGACGATGACTTTTGTGGCGGAAAAAAGCGGGGAGTTGAACGCAGCGCTTGAACAGTTGGAGCTGGCGCATTCAGCTGATTCGGACTATCCCGGGTTGCGCTTGCGCATCGATGAGGAGGACAATGTGCGTGAATTTTTTTTTTTTTAATTTTTTTCAAATATAAGATTCAATGTTTTTGCAGAATCTTCTGCCTGTAGGTTGTTTCGACGAAAGTGACGAGGAGGCGGACGAAGAAGGAGCAGGACGAGTCGGGACTTCAGCGGAAGAACAGGTTGTTTTTTTTCGCCAAAAAAAAGAAGCTTAGGTTTGGTGAACTGGTCCAATTTCTTTTTGCTGAAGTTATGCTGCTTAAAATTTCTTCTTAGGTTGTAACATTTTTTTATTCTCAGAATTCGTTAACAAATTGTGCACCTAAAAATGTCTGCGCGTCGCCATGCGTTGCGTCCGTCGATGCCCCGCCGCGTGCTGCGTTTCCTCCACTTCGGTCAATGCTAATTTGCCCCAAAACGGAGACGTCTTCTGACACGGTGGCCTCGGCCGCTGATGTGACGGACGCGTTGCTGACGCGTGCGCGACTGATCGATCTGTACTTGAGGTGCTGGAGGCGGGCGGGACACAACATTTGGATCAAATTTTAGCGAAAAAATGGACTGGGTTCGGATGTTGACTGAATTTTTTTGAATAAAATATGGTAAAATCGTAAACATAGAATCTCATCGAAACATTTTTTAATCCTGGCCCTTAAATGTTTTATTATTTAAAAATCCCAATAATTTTTAGCAACACTTTCGAGCAGTTCGAACGGGTGGTCATCGGATGTTTTGTGCGGGTGAATACGGGTCAATTTGAATACAAAGTAATATTAACTAACTTTTCAACAAAACAAAGACCAAACCATAACATACCCCAAAAAAGAAATTAACATTAACAAAATGAGAATAACCAAACCAAAAACCCAGACCCCCTTTAAACGGTATCTTGAATAAAAAAACCCCTTCAAAAAATGCAGGAACCACGTTGTTTGCCTACTTTTGTTTTGTTTTTTAGCTTGATCAATTGGAAATGGCCAGCGAAAGTGCCGCGGAGCAGTACACGCTGAAGGGCACCCGGCAGTGCCGTGCCATTCTTCACCTCACACTGCACGGACGCCGTCGCATCAACTCAGTGGCATTTGCGGCGTTCAAGGGCAAAGCGCAAGCGGACACGGAGTTCCGCGAGTGGCGCGCACTGATGGCGGAAAGGGTACGGAGGCGAGGGGGGGGGGAGGGGGGAAATTGTTTTGGTTAATTTTGTAAAATATTTAAATTCATTCACTTATAGTAAATGCCATGGTTTTAATATTTTAGCATTTGAACATGCCGTCCTTGCGTTTTATTGACACAAAAGTTGCCCAATTGGCGGCGTTCAGTGTCGGCGATAAGCCGTCGTCGTCCTCCTCCTCCTCCTCGAGTTCGAAGAAAACCTTCGCTTCACCAGCAGCTCAAAAACCAAAGTGCCTGTCCCTACCTCCGCCTCCTGTTGCTGTTGCTATTGCTGCCTCAGATGATGAGCAGCAACAGGAAATGGACGACGATGTACTGCTTGCAAATACTGATGACAATGATTACAGGTTGTTGAAAGGGCATTTTTTATAAACTTTTTGATTTAATTTTCTGTCAATTACAAGACTGTTGACCTCTTCCAACTTGCGCCCGATCGCATTGACTAGCGGCGATCTGGTCGAACTGCTTGGGCTCGTGGAATCCACGGCGGGGCGTCGCGCACTGATCACTGGATGTTTTGTGCGCGTTTTTGACCATTCCCTGGCGGACGGAGGCACGTCAGTGCATCGGGTAGGCAAATTGACGACCATTGAAGAACAAAGGCTTTTTTTTTTTGCAGAAATTTTAGTTTTTTTATGATTTTAACTTTAGAAATGAGTCGCAAGATTTTTGAACTATGAAATCCGAAAATTTGAACTGATTTTTAAGTCATTTTTTGAATCAGCTCCATCAAATCGTCGACGTCCAAAAGGGTGTGCACTATCGTTTGCGAACCGCGCACGTCGACACGCATTTGGCACTGCGCGGAGAGACGGACCTGTTGCGCTGCGACAACGTCTCCAACAAGGCGTTCACGGAGGACGAATTTGAGGAGTGGGCCGACCGCACGCGAAATTTGGTGGGAAACCCTTTTTTGAATTTATAAATGCATTTTGAATCCTGGCACACTTTTTGGGCGCTTGGAGAACTGTTTCAAATTCGTTTTTTTGAGTTCAACGACTCGAAAATCCACATTATTTTTTAGAAAAAAACCATTTTTAGGAATATCCTCCTCCAACCAAAGTGTTCATTGACCAAAAAATCGAGCAATTGAGACGGGCCAAGGCCGACCCTTCGTCCTCTTCGGCTGTTTCACAACAGCAAGTTGTGGCCATTTCTCCGAAGTCGAACTTGACCCGACATCAGCTGAAGAAGCGCGTCTGGATGGAGAATTTCAGGACTTCGGACAGCAGGGACAGCGGGAGGAAGGAGAAGAAGGCGGCACATCAGAAGAGCGAGACTGCAGTTGTCGAGGAGAAGCGCATTAAACTACCGACACGGACGAGCAGTACTTTGACCAGACATCCGAGACCGGTACGGGGGGGGAATTGTTTTTGATCGAAAATCACCAGAAAGGGATATTTTTGTTGCTAAACCAATTGTGCAGAGGCTCGAGGAGTACACAAGGGAACGCCATTTAACCATCCATAGTTGCAGACTTCGTTCATTTGCGTCGGCGACTTCAGCGGAAAAACATGGCGTGAAGCATCGGCACCGGCATGGGATGAGGAGGAGGAGAAGTTGAGTATGGCTTCCTCTTATGCGGGCTATCAGCCGCGGGGTGGCCGGCAAGGTGGCAGGTACAGCTACGGAAACGCGGTGAGTTAATGATTTATTGGTAGGGGGGGAGGTGTTTAGTGTTGGGTGAGAAAATAAAAACATTTAGCCTCGGGCAATCACTTCATCCTCTGCACGAACAAACATTTTAAACGCTGGCACAACGCCATCATTTTCTAATTCTGCTTCATCTTTGCTCTCTCATCGTCCAATTTCTAAGCCTGCTTCATCTTCTTCGCTGTCTCATCGTCCGCGTACCATCAGCAACACGAGCTCAACCGAAGGATGGCCCTCGTCGTCTTCTCGTCGCTTGGTGCTGGCCATTGGCGACGGGAGCGACAGCAGCGACGAGGAGCCAATGGTTGCACTTGCTCGACAGCGCGTCATGGACAACATGGAGCCGGAGGGTGGCGGTGATGATCGCTTCTTTGGTGGAGCAGCGCCGACTTCGCCATGGAACCAACTGCAGCCACGTTCTGCTATTGTTCAGCGACAGCAACTGCCTACAGATCAGCAGCAACAGACGAACACATACTTCAAGCAGTTCGAACAGAGTTGGTACAACAACAACAACAAGGGAGGGTCGTCTCGGTCTCATCGCTATAATAAGACGGTAAGAAGAGTGGTCTCTTTTTTGCATTGGAGTTGGTCGACCAGAACTTCAAAGCGCACAAATAAAGCTAATTCAATTTCACCATCTTCAGGCCGTTCACCACTCGTCCAATCAATTCTTCCCGCCGCCAACGCAGTTTTCTGACGCCGTCCGTCGCCACCATCGCGTCTCGTCCCCTCCGGTTTACACGGCCGGCGTGCCGTCGGCGTTTTACTTTTCTGCTAAACGCTGAAAGAACGGGGGAGGAGAAGGAGCGACACAATTTGAGGGGAGGGAGAAACGGGGGAAAGACGTCGTTATCCTCATAACTTTTTTTTTCTCGGCACTTTTTTGATCACTGTTAAAAAATGCCTTATTATTCATACTTATATTTCACATATTTCCAATTCACAAGCGCAATAATTTAGAGGTTGAAGAACCAATAAAAGTGAAGCAATCTTCCATTTTTACTTTTTTTTTTAAAGAAATTTACAACCCTATGATTGAAAGTTCGGATGGAGTTAAAACCAAATGCCTTTATCAAAAAAAAAATCTAATTTAATTTGAGCATTGAAACTTGTTTTGGCATTTAATGTTCTCTATTTGTTAAGCCAACTGAAAATCAATTTTAAGGCATTTTACACAAAAACATTAAAAATTCTGTCAACGATAATTTATGGGAAAGTTCGTTAGCTGCGCATGTTGTTCATCACAGCACTCTTGTGTAGATGTTCATTGTGTGCTCTTGCATGCCATGGGTCAGCTGAAAAATTTTGTTGCCATTTTTTTGTGTCAGAGAGCAAATTTTGCCCCCACCGTTTCCATGTCCAGCCGGGCCTCAAAATGGTTGTGGTCCATCAGAGTCCATTCGCGGACCAACTGAAATTTGGGGGGAATAAATAACGTTTTTTGTGCTTTGAACGGTTTGTGCTTCACGTCGTGGACTGGCAAATCGCGGCTGAAGCTGATACGTCCGATGTCGACAAGTTTGAAACGGATGTGCGAGCTGCTGACCGGGCCCTCCTCGACAGTGACGAAACCTTTGACGGGTTGTTGGAATATAATGTTTTGTGGGTGCAAATCCGGCAGATTCTTCCTTTTGCCCCCCCCCGCCCCCATGGGAAGGTGGCAAAGTGTGACGCATTTTGCCCCTTTGACCTGCTTGTATACTTTGGAAAGAAGTACAGCTTCCAAACGGGCAAAAAGGTCGCCTCC
>MEIZ01000014.1:123736-145583 GCA_001723225.1 Globodera ellingtonae | reverse complement strand
GAGACAATACATAACAAAAATGCAACAATAAACATTTATACAACAATCAAAAAAGCCAATTTTACAAAAAATATCTATAGAAAAATGAAGCAGAAAAAAATGAAAATAAATAATTAATAAAGTAAAAGCGAAAAAATATTAGCCCCACACGTCCAACATTCCCACCGCTTAATCTGTGCTGCTGCTTTTGTGGTTCAACAACAGTCAAACTGGTGGCGACGGAATGCAGCTGAAACAGCGCAGCATCACCAAGACATTGCAGAAACACGGCCAACAACGGCCCGGACAAAGAGTGGTGCTGCCGGTGGTCGGACAAAGATGATGGGCCGCTGTTGTTGTAGCTGTTGTACTGCTTGAATTCGTTGTCTGTTAAAAAAGAAGAAACGCTTGATTGATGCACTTTTTAATTCTATTTAAGAAGATTAAACATTCAAAATTCCCATCCCAATGCATTGCCAAAACAACGCACTTCGCAATGTGTACCATACGTGTTGCTCAGCGCGCACTCTGTTGCCGTTGTTGGAACTGTTCAGTTGCAGTTGGAGTGCCGCCGCGACCAGCTCCGGGGGCGGGGGGAAATCGATCGCCACACTTTTGCGTGCCGCCGCGGCAACAGAGGGGGCGGGCGTGTTCGGTACCGAATGGGACACGGACAGGGAGGACATGTTGCTGAGCCGATGCTGGAGCTGTTGCTGGCCGTACTGTGGTTGATGGTGGTTGTGTTGCTGATCCCACTGAAATTGTGCAAGAAAATATATATTTTTTTAATATTGTCTAAAAATTCACCTCATTTTGCTGGTGGTGCCGTTGTTCACCGTTCACCAGAGCCTCCAACCATTGGGAATGCAAATCTTCGCTCTCGCTGAAATCGATGTACACGGACGGGTCATCTGACGAATGCTCAAAAGGCATTAGGCCAAAAGATAAATAATTTTATAAAATTATTTAAAAATTCTTTTTTATTCAAGAAAAAACATTTCAACTTCAAAAATCTCTCTGTCAACTCACCAAAAAACATGTCCACCATTTTTTTGTAGGCTAACACAGCGAGGAAAAAGGTCAACGATGTTTGTTCCGTAAAATGAGCCAACTCCGACGATTTCGGTCCCAAATGGGCCTCAATTTGAGCGAACACTGCAATTTTGTTATATAATTAGTTAGCCTAAGTTTAAGCTTTTAAATAGTATGACTTTCACGCGTAAAATTGGCCGGGTTGCCCAACAAGTTGAACATGTTCAGCCACACGTTCTTCACAATGCCCAAATGGTCAGGGAAAAATGTAGGAGGGTCGTCGGTGGTCGGCCCAAAAATTCTGGTTTCATCTAAAATTTTTATGTCAGTTTTTGGGGAGGCTCGAAGAAAAAACAATTTTGTTATTGGTCCAAGTATTAAAAAATTTACAATTTTAAACCTTTTTTCAGTTCAAATCCTTAGGAAAAATTTACTATTATTAAGTATTTCTTCAATTGTCAATTCTCACCAATGTGCACATTTGACAAGTCGTGGCCGTACAAATTTCGTAACAGCAACACAGTGAGTTGGAGCAGTGCGCGTGCCCAACATTCGACCAATGGCACCTCAAAAAACAAACACATTTTTTCCATGCCGCCTCCCCCCCCCCGGCCCAAACATGATGAAGACATCGCCGACAGAGGGCGGTCAGAGTGCGCCAGTAGGACGGGGACGGGATCAGCTCGTTGAGCGCCGCCTGCAGCCAACAGTCGAACAACACATGGCACAGGTCGCTGGCCATCAGGCAGCCAATGGATTCTGAAATGGTGCCGTGTTGCAATTCGGTTAGAGCATATACAAAAATTCTAATTTGTGCCACGAATTTTGGCAACTTTGTTTCATAATTCAATTTACTATTTTCTCCAACCCAAGCTTAAACATCCTCGCTTCACCTTGGCACCCGCGAGAAGCACGCCCAACCGACAGCAGCTGATCGGTTGCATTGATGAGAAAGAGCAATGAGCGCGACCAGCACTCGTCCCTGAACTCGTCGACAACCGTCTCGGCAACATGTTGGACAGTGTTCAGAACGGTACGAATTTGGGCACCCTGACGGCTCAGACAGAGGCCAACGTCGGACGGATGGACGGGCGCCGGTTTGTCCAGGAAAACAAAGCGAAGCGCCTCCAATATTTTGCTAAATTTTTTAATTTAAAAAAAACTAAGAAAAGGACAACAGAATTTTTTGGGAGATAACTAAACTAAGGATTTTCAAAAAAGCAAAATCCATTTCAAAATTTAAACAATTTTATTTATTTTTTCCTGGAATTAAAATATAGTCTATTAGTCGAAATCTTTCGATAACGTGCCGAAAATATCTGTCCGGATGCATCAGCAACTGTTTGGGGCAGCAGTCGTGCGGTGCGGCGGTCAACGCGCTGGTCCAGGCCAAGTAAATGCGCACCGCCGCGCGCAAAGTGTCATGGCTTTGGGCGGGCACAAAAGGGAGCTGAAGGGCGTGGTTGACCACCTGAAAAGGCAAAATTTCGAATGGTAAATTTGTTAACAATTTGTTTTTCATGGCAAATGCACCCCAAAAGCATTCCATTTTTTGTCCCAACTTTAAAATGTGTGTCCAAAGACCAACCTGCATGACCCAGTCCACCTCTTGGTCATTGCTGAAGCAGTTCACATCCGTCGCGGACGGTCGGTCTACCCGTTCCACCAACTCGCGGATCAGCACATGCGCAACCGTGTCAGCAGCAGAACTGAAATGGGATGAACGATTGGACACAACACAGCATTTTAAATCTTTTTCTGTAGTTTTCAATTTTTGAATTGCATAAATAACATTCACTACCTCTAATTATGATAACAAAAAGACACTTATCGTTTTAAACCTTTAGCATAGTTTTACTAAGTAGGTGAGTCAAAAGAACCTGGAAAAATTGGACAAAATGCCAAGTTTCGGTGCGCACAGTTCGATGGCCGGCCAATCCGCTTCCTTATCATTTTCTGCCATTTTTTGTGTTGTTGTGAAGGAAGAAGCCATTAGTAACAACAAAATGATATGCTGCGCATTTGAAGCAAGGCGGGAAAAAGTCGAATAAATGTGCTCTAAAATTATGTTATTTTTATTTACATGTTTTGTGACAATGAGAAAAAATATGGCGCGCTAAACACCTAATTTCGGGACGAGATTCTCGACAGTCCGGGCTCCGATATCACGATCAACTGATCAGAGTTCTTCAGATTCCAAAAAAAAAAAAGAAGGAAAATTTACATAAACATTTCGCCACACATTCAAAAGACGAATAATTCTGCGCCATAATATTTTTTTAAAAATATCCGTTCGTTTTTTGTTGGCTTTCGCACGCTCACCACACACTGAAATCTTAGGTAATCCTGCTGCTGTGTTGATGAGATGACAAACCCACACCCGCCGCCCGTTGTTGCGTTTTTTTGAGACATTTTGACTTTGTTGCTTATCCATAAATAGGTATTTACATTTCTCTTTCTACTCCTTTCTATAATAAATAAAATTTCAGAAAATTCGCAAAAGAATTTGGTAAAAAAAATTTGGGGAGAGGCTGTCATGGTTGGAGGTTGGCCGAAGAGTTAAAAGGAAAAACGCGAACTGTCTATTTTAAAACTAATTTAGCGATTTTAAGTTCCAAACATAAATATTTATGGACATAAATATAAGCACAAAAATTGGAATGATTGTGGGAAAAAAACCACAAATAAACAAAGAAGTGAATAGTTTATTGATTCACCATTGAGGTCCATGTAAAGAAATGCAAAGACGATCAATTTCAGATTCACCATGACAAAAATGTCGCGGTTTATCTTCGTATCTTCGCCGTAAAAGAACATATGACCATGCTCTTATACACATCTAGATGTGTATAAGAGACAGCCCCTCCCCTCCGTGAACATTTTCTGCTTACGACCGTGGACAGACAACGACCTCGTAACCAACGATAGACAACTTTTTTAAATGCTTTAGATTATTTATTTCTGGTTATTTTGATCAGATCTCAATTTTAAATTGGTTTTTTCTATTCATTGACCGTTAAACTTCACAAAACAATGACGGATTGTCCAAAGTCGGACTGCGATTCAAACACCAGCACCACCACCGACACAGAAAGACGCGAAATTGTAGGCAGAAAAACGCAATTCTCATTACCCTCATAAGTCAGGTCGGACTGTTCCCAAAGTTGGACCTCACCGAAGTATTCACTGAATATGGCCATCTCAGCTCGGGAGCAATTATTGACTTGATACTCGAGAAACAACACCAGATTCCCTGCAAGCGTGGCACTGTGAGCAAAATTTATGACATTTTCAGAAGAACCGGATTTGGTTTTTTTAAAAGCATATCCCCAAAATGCATGGTGTGCATGTCCATCCACCCATCAAATCGCAAAATGTTTAGTCCATCCAAATGTTGTCCCTTTCCCCACTCCCTCATTGCCATTGCTTAGCATTTGCAGTGTCTTCGTCTCATGTTAAAGGCGTGCTCCTTCGCAATCGGCGTTTCGGCTTGGTGGCCTCGTTGGCTGGGCGGTCGTGTTTTTCGCATAATGCTCTCCTCCATCAAAGCCAAGGTCACCGGTGTTCCCGTGAGTGCACTGCTTGAGTCCGAAGGAAGCGGCAGCCATTTGCGAAAACAGTCGGTGAAGGAATGCATGGAATGTACTGTTTGCTGGGAGAGTGCAACGGTGGAGGAATTGTGCTTCTGCGACGGGACGACGACGGTGACCAGCAGTAGTAGCAACGACGGACAGCAAAATACCATCGGTGAGGGAAAAGCGAGGATGTTGAGAATGTTCAAACAATTCTCCAACCCGCAGTTACATTGTCCAATGAAACGCACGCGTTTTGTCGTCAGTGTTTGGAGCGGCACGCACTTGCGACGGTTGAGGAAATGCCACTGGCGAAGGGCGGCCTCGGCCTCAGATGCATGGTGAACGACTGCGAAAATCCGATCACTTTCCGTGAGTCTCGATTGATTTGGATTAAAATCGATTTTATATAACTCCGTTTTTGGAAATTTAAAAAACTCCTAATACACCTTTTCGAAAATCATCATATCAAATTATTTCGTTGTTTCTTTGTAGAGGAAATCCAAACATTTATGTCGCCTTCAATGGTTCAAAGGTTGGAGGAGCGTTGTGCAGAGCTCAGTGTCGTCCAGGCCAACCTCAACTATATGGAGCGGTAGGGAAATAAGTTTAAAATGCTAAAAACATTTTCTCGCGATGATCGAATTGACGTAATCACGATTTGGCATTTAAAAATTAAATTGAAATTCTCAAATTGAAATTTACAAACTGCGCTTGTCTTTCAATTGAAGTTAAGCGTGATTTCAATATTCATGTTCAGCTGCCGCAGCTGTAACTGCGCGGTTGAGTTGGGTGCTTCGCCGGCTGTTCTGCAAGTGTTTCGCTGTCCCGAGTGCCGTCTCCAATTCTGTCGCCTGTGTGACGAGCAGTGGCAGGACGAACACAAGGGCATTAGCTGCGAACAGTTCGGCAAACAACAGAATCGTGAACGATTGTTGTCAGTTTTTTGTTGGGAGGAAAGGGGTTTGAAAGACTTCGATTTCTAAATTTATTGAAACCGATAATCAAATTAATAGTTTTTTTGGAACTACAGAATTAGTCTGTGATCCAATCGATGCTTTTCGTTTGCTTTTTTAGGGAGAAACGTCTGTCTGAAGCTGTTGTGCGCAATTGTCTCAAGTGCAAGGTGGCATTTGTGAAGCATGACGGCTGCAACAGAGTTTTCGATGCTTTCAAATTAAATTTGTTTTTTGTTACTTTTCAGGTCACTTGTCGCTGCGGGGCCAATCAGTGTTACATTTGTCGCGAAAATGACATTGACTACGACCACTTCTGCAGGTTCAGTTCTGTTGGGTTGACATTCAATGGGGAGGCACACGCGCGACTTTCTTACAAATTAGTGAAATTCCAGATGAATTATTCTGAGACTTTTTCAGGTGCTTTCGCGAAAAAATTCCTCCGAAACTCCCCTTCAAATGTTCAAAGTGTGGCAAAGGTTGTCTTCTGTGGCAAAAGGCTGAGCCGGTGGAAAAGCAGCAAATGGAGCGCATTCGTCGTGAGATGGAGGAAGAGGTGCAAATATTTAGCCATTGCGGCATCCGAAAAACTAATTTTTCGATGGCTATTTTTTTGTGGTTTTGAAATTACACACAATCATTCCCTTTAAACTAAATGTTCCTTTGTGCATAGGAGAAAGCCAAGGCGAAGAAGCGACTTGGCACCGGCACTGCAGCCCCAACTTCTTCAACGAGTTCATCATCTCGGATACCGGTGAAGAACAAAGGGAAAGTGGTGGTGGCTGAGAAACCGTGCAAAACCAACGGAAAGGTCGTTAAAAAGTGAAAGACGGTCTTGAGAGAATGCCATTACAACCAATTGTTTTGTTCTTGTGTTCTCACGAGGACCTTGCGCATTTTGAAAAAAGCCTCCTGTGCGTTTCGACTCTTTCCCTTCTTTTTGGAGAATGTGTCATCAAAATGCAATTTTCGTTTTTAACTTATATCATCACACTTTTTGATTTTCTTTTGTCGTTGTTGTTTTATCTCAATCGAATCATTCAATTTGTTATTTTTCACTAATTCTGGTTCACTTTTTGCGTTTATGGATATGAATGATGATTTTTTGTTCTTGGGCAAAAAAACCTTTCTAAAAACAGGATTTTTTCTTGTCCAAAATCACTTCTTTTGGATGTTGTGAGAATGTTGGTAAAACCATTAGAAATTTGATTATTTTTTCATTAAAGCAACACAAATCATCCAATTGTAGTTATGGCAAATTCCAACAAAAAGGAATCACAAGAAAAACGACGTCGACGTTTACCGCCGGAATTGCTGCATGAGGTGGGCCGTGTTTAAATGCCACTATATGCAATCCAATCCAAAAATGGTTCCTAATTTTTTACAAATTTCAGGTGTTTTTAGCACTCCCTTTTCAAGCCAACCGCCAAATGCTTTTGCTGAGAAACCCAACCGTTTATCACCGCGCATCCGTTCAAAGACAACGGCGCAGGGACATTAACGCACTGGTGGCACGTGGGATACCGACCTGGACGGTAAAAATAAAATGAAGCATAATTTGTTTTTTTATTAAAGATGGGGGGGGGAGGGGTAGGGGTGAAGAAGTGAGCGCAAATATGAAAGGAGATTGATTCGTTCACTTTCTGCTGTTGTTGCTGTTGCTGGTCGCCGTCGTCTTTCTTATGAATACAATTTTTTAGATTTTCCTCCATTTCAAAAAAATCTGAAAAAATAAATTGTTATGAGTTGGCTGTTCTGCCAATCAAAAATTGACACAATGCGGAAAAATTTGGAACAATTAAATAAGGCCGTTAGAAATTTTATTTTAAGAATATTTTCTTTATTCGCAGATCGAAGAGGTTGCCAGATGGGTGAACTTTGTTACCCCCTCTGACAGCAACGGTGACCGCTTTGTTGAGGAGGAGATTGACGGCTCTGCTCTGCTTTTGCTGAACCGGGAACACTTGACCACCGAACTAAACTTAATGCCGGGCCCAGCCATCGAGTTGTGGAGTGCGTTGGTTGAGCTGAAACGGAAACACGTTGCTATCTTGATTGCATTTATTGAGCTGAAACGGAAATATGCTACCGATTTGAGTGATTTGGAAGAGCTGAGAGATCTGGAACTGGACGTGGAACGCATCCGTCGTGAGATGGAGGAAGAGGTGCAAATATTTAGCCATTGCGGCATCCGAAAAACTAATTTTTCGATGGCTATTTTTTGTGGTTTTGAAATTACATACAATCATTCCTTTTTTACTAAATGTTTCTTTGTGCATAGGAGAAAGCCAAGGCGAAAAAGCGACTTGGCACCGGCACTGCAGCCTCAACTTCTTCAACGTGTTCGTCATCTCTTGGCACCGGTCCTGCAGCCTCAACTTCTTCGACGAGTTCGTCATCTCTTGGCACCGGTCCTGCAGCCTCAACTTCTTCGACGAGTTCGTCATCTTTTGGCACCGGTCCTGCAGCCTCAACTTCTTCGACGAGTTCGTCATCTTTTGGCACCGGCACTGCAGCCTCAACTTCTTCAACGAGTTCGTCATCTCGGATACCGGTGAAGAACAAAGGGAAAGTGGTGGCAGCTGAGAAACCGTGCAAAACCAACGGAAAGGTCGTTAAAAAGTGAAAGACGGTCTTGAGAGAATGCCATTACCAACAATTGTTCGTGTTCTCACGAGGACCTTGCGCATTTTGAAAAGCCTCCTGTACGTTTCGACTCTTTCCCTTCTTTTTGGAGAATGTGTCATCAAATGCAATTTTCGTTTTTAACTTATATCATCACACCTTTTGCTTTTTTTGTTTGTCGTTGTTTTATCTCAAACAATTTTTCATTTTTGCGTTTATGGATATGAATAAATGATCCTATGCAACAGAGTCATTTACACAACACGGAGAGGAGGAGTCAAAAACATGGCCCCTACCACCCCCCCCCCTTCCACATTGGAACCTAACGAGAAACAACGAATTGCGAATAAGTGTAGGAATTTATAAAAATTGCGCGGAGATCGTTTCACAACTTCAACACGAAATCAAATATGGCAAAGACAGAGGAAAGACAACAAAAATGCGCTAAATTCCATAAACATAAAAGGCATTGACTTAAACGCTGCATCCACAATCAGTTCCCGAACGATTCTGTGTCGGAATTTTCACGGTCGCGGTGGATGCCGAGCGAGCGCGGGAGCACGGGGCCTAGCAACGAATTACAATAAAATGGGAAGTCGACGTTTGCGGCACACAATCCGTGCCGTTGCCACCCAACCCACCCTTCGTAATTCGTCCGGGAAGGAGCGGGGCGCTGCGAGCACTGCCCATGGAGCGATTGTAGGAGGTGGTGGCCGGCGACAAATATGAGAAAGAGCGTCTACTGACGGCGGTGGTGTTAGACGACGACGAAGCGATGACAATCGGCGGGACGCTGGACTGTGCGGAATGTCCGGTGAAGGAACGGCGACTGTACGGAAAGTCGGCAACCGTCGCCGGCGTGGCGTAATCGGAGGTCGAGCGATGGTGGTGGTGGTGTCTTTTCGTGAGGTGCTGCAATTCACGCTTCGTCTTTGCCAACCTAAAAATGAACAAAGTTTCTTATAGACCAAAATTTGCTGAAATGGTCAAAAAAGACTCGAACAAAATCTCAAACAAGACTCACATGCCCTCAAGATGGCATTTGTGCTCCTTGAACCTCTCCAACTCGGCCTTCAGTTTGTCGCACTCTGTAGACAACTTCAGCTCCATCTCAGTCGACTTTTGAGCCTCCTTTTTGACTGATTGTGCATATTTCGTGGCACGTTCGCTCTAAATTTCACAATTCTGGGCAAAAATGCACCCAGAAAGTCCACCTTCTCCAGCAGATATTCGTTGTAGCGTTGCCTGTGAAACTGTTGGAACGCCATGATTTGCTTCATTTTCGCGGAGTATTCATCGATCAGGTCCTTCGGTTGACGGAAGAGTGCCATCAGTTCCGGCTTCAGATGGCGGTTGACCTCGACGAGGTTGGCATTCCGATGGCAGACCATGCACACGAAAGGCTGACCGCTGATGCTATCTAAAAAAGCGTAGAAAACAGGGTAATTCTACATTCAATTGTCTTCCAAAATGAGGAAGCACTAATTGTTAAAACAAATTCTTACGTTGTGTCTTCAAACAGTCCCAACAAAACAAATGCCCGCACGAAGCGAACCAAAGTCGCATTTTGTCATTGAACGGTGTCTTGGAGCATCGGTTGCCTAAATTACTGGATTTTTGAAGCCAAAGAACAAAATAATTGAACGAAACTAACAATGGATCCATGATGTCATTGTATTGTGCGGGTTGGTTCACCAAAAGGTTGTTGAAAATAAAATATTAAAAGCTTGGTTATGCTAATCTTGTTTGGTTTAATTTGGCCGAGTTTAAAAAACAAGTTAGACTTTCAAAATTTGCTGGCACTGAACTGCCCGGCACTGAGGTGTGGGCACTGAAAGTAGCAGTTCTTCCTTTTCTCCAGACTCAACTGGCAGACAAAAACAAGAAGCGGCATTAAATTTGAATTTTTTTAATCTAAAAATTTTTGGCGTTTTGTCTTAAAAGAAACGAGTCATTTTACCCAACGACTTTCGCTAGGGGTCAACAACAACAAATTGGGCTAAACAGCGCGCTGCTGATGAGCAGGTCCGAGTAAGCGAAAAAAGTGTCACGCGCAGTTCATTTTTTATTCTGACGAATTTTTCCCTTTCAGGCACAGTTCCCGTTCTCAAACTGTCTCGCCATCCCAGCCGGCAGCTTTTAGAAAATTTTCATTAGTAATTGGACAGAAGAAGCTGAACATCCGTCTGGTCGCTGGTGAGTTTTTGATCCAAAAATTTTTTTAATTAATCCAACGCTCGCAAAAGCCATAAAAAGGTCACTGGGCTTGAAAGACCACAAAACATTTAATTTTGAGCAAATGTTTTTTACATTTTTAGTGAGTTCCTGCCTCCAACAGCAGCAGCCTGGCGAGCTGCTGCCTTTTCAGTGCCATCTTTGCACGGCACAGTTTCTGAAGGTGGCACATTGGGCGTGGCACTGCTTCATCTCCCACTACGGGGAACGTTCAGGCACAGCACGCGAGCAACTGCTGACCCGACCAGCTGAAGACGGCGCGCAAGTCATAATTGGTATGACAGAGAACTTTTCGTCAACATGGGCGTGTTGATTTGTATCAAACAAAACAGACTTTTGCGCGTGTCCCACATGTCCGGCCCGTTTCGGCACTGAAAGTGCGTTGCGAGCCCATCTCAAGACGGGTCTGGTCATCTGCGGCCTTTGCGGGAAGCACTACTGCTCGGAGACGCTGTTTCAGGCCCACCGGTTGGATGGGTGACTAAGAATTTCGCAAAAACCTTCCCGCAAATTTAGGTGCCCCTTGTTCTGAAGTGGTTGTGACTCGGTTGGACATTTCATTTTCCTTCACTTTCCAAGCGATTTTTTATTTTCACGCACATTTTTCCCGTCCATTTAATTGTCTTTTTTTGTTTTTGGTTGTGAGCATAATAAATTATTCCAATGCAGGAAATTCTTTTACTGAAGCCTGACATTGGGCTTTTACATAATCGAAAAAATTCTTTTGCTTTGCTTTAGAAATAAACCTTTTTAACTTTGAATAGAGGCAACTTTTTGCTCATGTTGTTGCATCGCAATTCGGACTATCCATTTCATTATGATTTATGCTTTTATTCGGCTTCATACAAGTGTCAATAGCGGCTATAAGGAAAGATTGTGGGAAATGAGTTTTATTGAAGAGAAGTTAAAGGACAGACAACAGACCGCACAAGCGTGACAGGAAAGGGAGTATAGGCGGGAAAAGTTGAGTTACACAAAATAATGAAAATAAATATCATTAGGGAACAAAGAATAAACGGCGAGCATTAAATTACAAGAAATGTTAAAGATTTTACTCCAGATTTCTCAGCTCTTGCAACGCATTCCACAACTTCATGGCTGGGCCCAGCTTGAATCCTAGGGCGGTGGTCAACAGTTCCTCTTTCAGGCAAAGGAGCGCAGAGCCGTCAATCTCCTCCTTAACAAAGCGGTCACCGTTGCTGTCAGAGCTGGTGACAACGTTCACCCACTTGGCCACTTCGTGCTCCTGCAAATAAAGAAAATGTTCTTAAAATAAAATTTCTAACGGCCTTATTTAATTGTTCCGAATTCTTTCCGCATTGTGTCAATTTTTGATTGGCAGAACAGCAACTCATAACAATTTTTTCAGATTTTTTTGAAATGGAAGAAAATCTAAAAAATTGTATTCATAAGAAAGACGACGGCGACCAGCAACAGCAACAACAGCAGAAAGTGAACGAGTCAATTCTGCGCGTTTCTTTTCTGGAACAGGCGTCCACACTTTTGGCCAACAACAATCGATCATTGGTGTCCTCCCCGACGAGGCCGAGCAGTTCGAGCGGCAGCACCAGCGGACAATCAACATCGAGCGGCAGTACGTCGAATCTGCTGAGCCGACTGCTATTGCGGGAGCTGCGCGAGTGCGCTTTTGTGGACCAATTACGCATGCACAGAGACTTCAAGCGCAGCCATTGCAAAAGGCACATTTTTTTTGGTCATAACCAGGTCGCGGGAGGTCAGAGAGAATTGGGTTTTCTCACACATGAAAAAAGTTATAAACCTTTGAAGAACCCCAACATTTTTTGAACCTTAACCCGAACTGATTCAATGTGGCCGAAAATTTCTGCAAATTTTTTTAAGGTGTTTTCAGAACTGGCTTTCATCCAATGTTGCGGGCGGAGCTTGCCAAATTGAGGTTTGCCCGGTTATAGTACAAACCAAAACTCTTTCCATTCCATATTAAGATTAAGCCACGTCCGGGCGCAATTGTACGGGTGTGCAAAAATTGTGGAGCTAAGCGACGTTTTACGACGGCCAACCCAAGCTACCGGTCGCGAAATGAGAAAGAAGGCAATTTTGCATAACTTCAAACGTTTTTTTTAATTTGACGGATTTCTTCTTATATGTTTTTAGGTGCAAATTCGATTAAATTCGTGGATCCTCTTCTTTCATTTTTTTGCCCATTTCTTCACCTCTACCCTCCTCCCACCAATTTTTAATTAAAAAAAACAAATTGTATTCAATTTTTTACCCCCCACGTGCGCACCCCACGTGCCACCAGCGCCCTAATGTCCGGATTGTCCATGAACAGAGTCTGTGTTGACACTGGCGTCGCTGAAGAAGATGAGGGGCCAGCGGCTGTGTTCAGCGACGGCTGCCACGGCACAGAAGAAGAGTGAAACGGTGTTGGGGTTCCTAGGTAAAACGCAAAAACAATTGTTAAGTAATCTTGGTTTCAAAGACTCGGTCTTGTTTCCCCAATCCTCGCTTTTGGTTGAGCCCAATGTCACCTTTTTGGGTTTTTGAGAATGAGTACAAACGTTTTCTCGTCCCGTCCACTATCTACCACAACTCAATAGAAACCAAACCTGGAAATGTTCCGCTTGGCCCTGCCGGAGGGAAATAAAACTGTTGTTGGGAGTGTTGCCCCCCGGACATGGTGCTCGAGGCGTACAACATGTGCTGTTGCTGATGATATGCATGGGCTACGGCCGCTTGCTGCTGCTGCTGTTCGGCACTGCTGCTCACCGCCATTTGATGTGCCGCATTGAAATACATCGCCGTCGGTGTGCCGTATTGAATCAAAGCTGGCGATGGCACTGGTGTCCCGGGTGCAGGACGAATTGCCATTGGTACGGCCAGCATGGCCGGCGGTTGGTCAGGAGACGATTGGCCAAACGGAGGTGGCGGAAATGCGGCGACCATCCCAGCGCCACTGCCACCAGACAACCGCTGAAATAACAAATGTCATCAAGAAGCATTTGGATCAAAATCCAGTCACCAGAGGTGTTCATTAGATCATTAAATGCCAATTAAATGCTGCGCATTACCTGGTTCATCGACATTAACTGCTCCGCGTGTTGGTCCACCGGCAGGCGGCGTTTGCTCAACAGTTGCGGTTGCATCGCAGAGAATGCGGAGCCCAACGGGCTGGTAATATGGTTGTGTTGCTGTTGACCGGACGAGTCGTTGGACAACGACGGGTCGGAACGGCGATGGGAAGTTGTTGCCGAGACGGCGCTATTACTGTGAAAAGAAAATCGTCAAGCTAATGTTGATTAGGCAAAAACGACAAGCTCATTGGCTTACCCGCTTCTCGACTCATCGCCCGCCATACCGCCCGAGTTGTTCAGTCCGTCGTCCAACGAGCCAGAGTGCTTCATTCGTTTGGCCGCCTTCAACTGTTTACGGCATGCCTTGCTGCAGTACTGCACGTGATCCTTGTCTTTCGGCACCTCTTTGAACGAACGGCGACAGTACAAACAGCGCTCCTCGCCCTCGTCAGACGCGTTGCTGCCGCCCGACCGACGCTGATCCTATGAGAACGAAGAATTCTGCATGTTTTTTGAAATTAATGTAGTAAAGAATTCGGCAATGGTTGTTCTTCCGGACCAGATCAAGAAACAGGGAATTTGTTTTTTACGATAGGTTGTGTAATTATAATAACAGTTTGCTCCCAGTGGTCTCGTGGTGTAGTTGGTTATCACGTCAGTCTAACACACTGAAGGTCGCCGGTTCGAGTCCGGCCGAGATCATTTCTTTTTTATTTTTTGTACCTATCTATATGTTTCTTCGCCAGTCTTTTTTTGCATTTTGTTAATTACAGTTTCCAAAATTGCGTAAAAACTTCTAAAACCCTTTTTGGGTCAATAGACGGAATAGAAATGGGAATAGATTTTCCCAAACGAGAAAAAAACACAGCAACAACCTTAGGCGACGTCTTCAACTTGTTGTCCCCCGAAGGCATCAATGTTGTCCCTTTTGTCGGCTGTCCTGCCCCGCCGTTCGCCGTCGACACCGGCTTTGAAGGCGACGCTTTTTCACCGCCATTCCTTACTTTTTGTGCCGTTGTTGTTGTTGTCGTCGCGGTGGCGGACTGTGCCGAAGCCGAGCGCGACTCGGGCAACGGCGAAACAGGCGGCGAAAAAGGCTTTTTCGCATGTTTGTCGCGCTTGCTGCTCTTCCCCCCTCCGCCGGCACCTCCTCCGCCCGTCGTTGAACCACCCGAACTTTCCACACTCGGACGAGCGCTGCGTTCCACTGCAATAAAAATATCAACAAATTTTAAAGGCTTTTTGAATCTAAGGCCACAAATTTATTGAGGTACGTTTTGCTAAACGGATTAATTTACAACAAACGACAAATAGTTTTGGTTGTTTTTTTAGCATTTTCAAATTGTATATTAACTCCATCCAACTCCAACACCACACGCAGAACCTCCTTGTGCCAATGCCAGCGAACTGAGCACGTCCTGCGCGTATTTGTCAGGGTCCGATGTCTGGAAGGGCGAATGCTTTCCAAAGTCCATCTTGAGCAGCCCGTCCAGCTCGCGTCTGCGCCCCTTTTTCACTGCAGCAGCTGCTTCCGCCGCCGTGCCGCCTGCGTTCGCTTCCGCTGCCGGGGTTGCGTCATGTGTTTGCTGTCGGTGCTGCTTCGTCTTCTGGACGGTTGTGTTGCTACTACCGGCGGTCTCTTCTGTTAAATGAGAGACTTAAAAATTAGGAGTTTTAATCAAATGGTTTTGCAAACCAAAAATCCACACATCTTTTGATTAGGGGTTTAGTGTTCTGTTACCTGTTGCTGATGGTGGTGCCGGTAACGGCGAACGTTCCGGAGATGAGGCGCATGACGACGCGGTCGCCGCACGCTTCCGCCCTTTGCGTTTGATGACGTCTTCGGTGACTGAAATTTAAACAATGCTTAAAGTTTTAGAGTGTTTTGACGAGAAATTTCAAATTATTTTATGATTAAAATTTAATAATTGTACAAATTGCTTTAGCACTTTTTTCCGGCGAAATGGTGGCCGATTTGAGCGAAGCGGCCTTTGACGACGCCCGTTCTTCAATCTCCGCCTCAAGTCCGGCCTGTTCCCGTTTCAGTCTGTCCAACAATTGTCGGTGTTCACAAGCGAACGGTTCAATGTCTTCCTAAACGGACAATAATTAAATAAATTAACAAAACCAAATTATTACCTCAATTTCGAAGCCGTCAATGAAATGTTTGAGCGGCCCAAACTTCTTGCCGTTGGCGTCAAACATGCGCTCCCGAATAATTTTGGCCTCGCGTTGGAAAACGCTTTCCACCGTTTGGGTGGTGACGCTGGGCTCCTCCTCGCTTCGGTTAACCACTGCACAGAACAATTTGAACAGTGACACAGAATAAGAAAACTCCCAACATTTTGAAGCTGGACGGACCCACCCCCCCCTCCATTTTATGAATTTTTTTTGGCCATTGATATTTACTTTTTTGGGCATCCTTACCCCGACACAACACCGGCGGCGGTTCATTCTCTTCCTCGTCCACCACCGCGTTGAGGTCGGGCATTTGGTGCTGTTGTTGTTGCTGATGAGAGAGAGGAGGAGGCTGTTGTTTGGTTGGGTCTAAAAAATAAATATAAATTTTTGTCATTTGAAATTACATTTAATGAAACTTTGACTGACCGGCATTCGTGGAAATGCGCACCGATGTGGCCGTGGCGGGCGCAATTTTTTTCTCGTCCATTTTCCGTTTTCGTTTTGGCGAAGACATTTTGGCAGTCAGTGAATTTGCTAAAAAAAACCATTTTTTAAAGAATTCCAAAACATTAAAAAAAATCAAACCGGCAGAACGTGCCGTATTCGGTGCAATGGACGCAACCGCACCTTAAATTGTAAAGTTAATTTTGGTCTTTAATTATTGTTAATTATCCAAATCCCATTTACAATAAATAGAAAATGAATTTCCAAATGTTTCTCAAGAAATCAAATTATATCACCCAAAAAGTATTCAACCAACCGGCACCGTTTTTGTGCAGGTACTGCTCCGTCATGGTTGGTGCTTGTGCTGAAGGCTGGTAGAAGTCGACAAATGTCCCCCCAGCAAAGGATGCGGAAGTAGTGGCCACCGTTGCTGAACTGTTGCTGCTGATATTGATGCTGTTGTTGTTGCTGGTTGCTGGCAGTATTCGGACACCGCCAAGTGCCTGGACAAAAAATTCTCTTTAAAAATTGCCAAAAGTTTTGTTTTTCTATAATTTTGTTTTTTTTTAATTTTTTGAATGACCTGTTGTGCCGCGTGCTGCAGTTGGAGATGGTGAGGCGGCGCTTGCAACGTCACAATGGCACCCGTCGATGTCAAAAAGTACTGCTGTTGCTGCTGCAGCTGCGGCGGCGGACAGTGAGCGGGTGCCAATTGCTGATGAGGCGCGCCAATAATCAGTGCCGAAGACGGTTGAGAGAGGGCTAAATCAATGTAAAAAATTATTGTTATTCACCGGAGTATTCAATTCCCCTTCCCGTGTTTTCAAGGAGTTCAAAATTTGTGTGAACATTGATTTAATACTTTCAAGAAGCATCATCAAAATGCTGTTGCTGTTGAATTGCCCCTTTTACAAAAAGTAGCCGACCTTCGCCCCCCGCCTGGCCCCCCTTAGGGGCTATCGTCGGCATCCGCGCGGCCGCTGTCGTCGTCGACGTTCCTTTTGACTGAATGCCGCCTTTCTGTTGCTGCTGTTGGACTGACGGGGGCCGAAGCGGTGGAGGCGGCACAAAGTTTTGCTGAACCGAATTTTGGGACAGCGTCGTCGTCGACACCGCGGGGGAGGCCAACAAATTGGCATTTGCATTGGCGACGGCGGCGCCACCGTTGGAGACCATTGCGGCTAAAGAAAGTGCGCAAATCAAATTTTTTTTTTCATAATTTTCTAAAAATTAAAGAACAATACGCACGCATAAAGAGCTCGTTCCCGGAACGGAAGTACACATTGCGGAGCTGTTGCTGCTGTTGAACAGCCATGCCCTCCGACGATGTTTGACCTGAGGGCATAATTAAATTTTGTAAAATAAATAATGATTAAACGGGGTTTAAACCCGACGTTATTTGTGTCTCAGTTTATGTTTTTGGAAGTATCAAAATAAATGCGAGACAAAAAACAAAAATGTTTTTTTTTGCTGTTGGGCCCGGCTTAAATTGGCACGAGCAATCGTTTCGGCTGGCCAACTCCGTCGGGTAAAAAGTTTCAGCCCGTCAGAAAATAGCATTTTAAATTAATTAATTTTAATTAATCAATTAAATAAATTGCTTTTCAATTGCCAACCCTGAAAGGTTGTTGAAGCGCTTGCGGCGTTGCTCGACTCAACCATTTCCGTTGTGCCCGCCGGCATTGAAAAGAAAAATTGTTGTTGCGATGGAATCACCGGGATCAGCTGCTGATGTCCCGACGCGGTTGTCTAAAAAGTCCCCATTTGGCTGTGTCATTAGAAAGCAAAAAATAGCAAAAACCTGGCGTATAAAATAATGCGTAATTCCTCCCCCTCCGGCGCCGCCGCCGGTTGGATACGGCGCCGCCACCAGACCGCCCCCGATGGTGCCGTTGGGTGCCGCAGCAGAAGCAGCAGCAGCGGCGAGCGCAAAGTTCGGCGGAAACAGCATTGTGCCGCCGCCGGGGCCATTCGAAGCCGGCGGCATAGCGCCCGCGGCAACGGGGAACAAAGAGGTGGCAGAAGATGGCGGCTGAAAACGTTTTTGAGCCATAAAAAAAGTACAAAATCCGACAGCTTGTACCTGTTGCTGTTGTTGCTGCTGCAGCTCGACAACTGACATCGACGCGTTCCGTTGGTCCTCGTCGACGGCGGCGGCGTTTCCTTCGCCGCCAATCGCCGGAAGCGTCGCTTTCGGTGCCACAGCGGCCGCTTTCTTCTTTTTAGGCGGTCTTGGCTTCAACAACTGCTGGACCCGGGCGCCACCGCCCTGTTGTTGACCAACAATCATCATGCTTTTCGTCGCCGTAGTCGTTGTTGTACTGCTTGTCGTTGTTGCTGTACTGCTTGCCGTTGCTGCTGTACTACTGCTTAGCATCATTGTTGCGGCGGCTGCTGCTGCTGCTTGGCTGGTATTCTGCTGCTGTTGCGATGGCGGCGGTGAAATTTCAGCGCCGGCGGCCACCCTGTTCACTGTATCGGCAATTGTGGTGGAGGTGGGTGTACTGCTGTTGCTGGTACTGCTTGCGTTCGTCGTGCTGTCCTTGTATTCTTTCATTGAGTGTGCTTGCGGCAAAACAGCGGCAAATTTGTTAGTGGCAGCTCCACTGACAAAAATTGTTTGTTGCTGGGGTTGTGCTGCACTTGTCGTGGTCGTCTTTGCATTGGTGAAAATTGTTGTTGTGCCTGTTGCTGCCGTCGATGGTACCCGTTTTACGCCCGTTTGTTTTGCCGCCGCCAGCGCCGCCGTCGTTGTGCCCGTTATGGCCATGGTGGGTAATGTACTCGTCGAACAACTCGCAGCAGCTGTTGATGCTGCAGTTGGCATCGTCCTCATCGGTTTCTGTTGTTGCTGCGTTTGTGGAAGCTTTGGCTGTTGCAACTATTCAAATCGTGGTATTAAATTTCAACCCATTTAAATAGGGAGGACAAATTTGGCATTTAGGCTTATCGACATTGGTGAGCTTTCATTAAATTGGGTAACCTCCCGGATTTAAAGCACCAATTTCTAAAATTTCGTCCTTTGAGTAATCCTCCAGTATGAATTACCTTTTTTGCTGTTGGTCTCGGCAAAATGCGTGTCACCGGCGTCGGTTGGATGGGCGCCCGCATCAGCGCAAGCGTTGGCGGCGCGGGTGCCGTCGTTGACGTGCCGCCACCACCGCCCGTTGCCGAGCTGTTCACCGCAGTCGTCGTTGAACGAGTGGCGGCTGCTGCTGCCGCCGCCGCAGCTGCAGCCGCGTTGATGCTTGCCGCACTTTTGCCCGCAATTGAAACTGTTACAATTGTATTGTTGCTGCTGCTGCTCGCCACGGTCGCTGTAGACGATGATGCAACTGTTGCTGATGTTGTGGCAGTTGATTTTGGAATTATCTGAACAGGGAGGCAAACAAATGAGCCATATTGACCTGCTCCAACCCCGCGGAATTTCATCTACTCTTTTTAGTGTCCGCAAAAAAAAAGTATTTTTTTTACAAAATTAACCACCGCGATCAAATTAATATTTTATTGGTTTAACAGTTGCACAAATCATCTTACAGTCGGGCCACCACAAGACGACGACGGCATTGCGGAGGAAAGTGTAACGTCGGGCACTGTCGGAGATGGCGAAAGCGTCGGAGGAGCATTCATTGCAGCAGTTGGGGGAGGCGTAACAGGACCAAAGTCTCTGTTTGGCGGTGTCTGTTCGGCGTCCGCTGACTCGTCGGCCGCCAATTTGTCGTCCGATTTGGCCGCCATTTGTTCAGTGTCCGTTGGACTCAGACTTTCCTATAAAAGTGCAATAAAAGNGGGATTTGATGGCGGCTGATGAATTGAAATTTAAATAAAAATATATTTTAACTAAATATCCGAAATATTTTGCACAAATCCTAATTCTCTATTTTTCATCTTTGTTCGGGATGGTTGAGTGTTTGTTAGCCTCTCCCAACTCGTTAAGGCCCGTCATTTCTTTCCTCCGCCTTTCCCACAGTTCCGCCGGCTGTGCCACCATTTTTGGGGACATTTGGAATGATCCAATGGGAAAAGAAAGAAGCCAAATTGAGCATATAATAAATGAATCATTAAGAACACAGACACTACTGGGCTTTAACTTTAAAGTTACCCAAACGAATTCCATTCCTACCGAGTCCCTTCGCCGTTTTCGTTATTCAATTTCTCGAGCCAACCCATAAAAATTATAAAGCGCGGACGGACAACTTCCATCAGCAAGAGGGAAGGGGGGAGGGAGGGCCTTGCCTAATAAGGACATTTAGTTTAATTTCAAAGTATAATAGTCTCTTAACACCCCCTCTGGGGATGTGCAAAAGTTCTTTGTTGCCCAGCCCCGGGGCGTCGAATGCAATGAATGCATAAGGTGCGGGGCTGTCTCTTATACACATCTAGATGTGTATAAGAGACAGAACCTTCTCTTAGCAAAAGAAATATTCTCTAATTAAAATAAACTAGTCAAAAAAAATCCAAAAAAAAAAAATTAGTCTATTCAACCTCCGATTTTGTTGATTATTCCGAACCTTCTGAACTTCGGCTTCTTTCAAAGGTTCGGTCGTTTTGGAAAGTTGTCCATTTTCTTTTGGTTCCTCAACATTCGACTGGACAACCGTCGACGACTGCGCCATGTCCAAAGTGCCGCCAACAGCCGGCGGTCGATTGACAGTTACTGAATTTTCTACATTATTTGAGCTCGGATTTGTTTGGAATTTATTTGTTTGTTGTTGCTTAATTAAATTTTTTGTGAAAATTTAACCAACCTCCAGTTGAATTCGATGCTGCAGCTGCACCACTCGGCGGAAACGGAGCGCCGCCGCAGTCGGCCATTGGCTTTGGCGTCGTCAGCGGCGACGACTCCGCGCCGCTTGTGCCACCGCCGCTTTCCGCGATCACCAGCCGCAGTGAACGTTCCGAGTCCGCGCTGGGCGAGCGGCGACCGCTACACGCTGACGACGACGGCGGATTATTGTTGGCGGTGACCGTCGGGACGGTTCCGTTGCCAATTTGGGGATGACGCTGTTGTTGTTGTTTGTGAACTGCTTCAATTTGTTGTTGTTGAGGCACTTTTTGTTGTTCATTGCTCGTCGAATTTGACTCTTAAAAATAGGCATTTGAATAGGCATAATTTCCCTAAAATTTGAAGGAAAAAATTTAGAAGGTTTAGCATCGCCAAAAGTGAGAACTTTTGCGTTAAAAAGCGAATTTAACATTTGCAAATTCAGCAAAAATGGCAAATGCAATTAAATCAAACCGGATGAAGGCCGTTCAGTGATCTCCGTGGCGCTGGTTTTAGCCATAATATCAGCGACAGTCGCCTGAACTGCCTCGGCCTCCTCTTCCGGCATGTCCAAACGTCCAATGCTCTCAAATTGCGTAGACATTTTCAAAACATCTACTATAAAAAAAAAGATTTTAAAACTAAAATCAATTAACCTAAATTATAGGGGGTACTCTTTTTAATACTACCAAGGGAACCAACAAGCGGGACTCAATTGACCCGTGTTTAAGCAGACTTCACGTGCAAAAAATGGAATTTTGAGCAGTCCGACTTCGGGGAGCTAACATTATATACATCGGGAGAACCTTTTTCCTCGTATAATTTGGGTTGTTGAACTTTGAGAAAACATTCGATAATGTAATGGGACCGGATTGTTGTTGAGCGTCGCCTTAAAACGTTCAACAACAACAAAAAAATGGAACGCTTTTGGAAAGGATCGAGGATTTCGTTGGATGATGTTAATCTGCTGGGGGGTGGGGTGGATGAATGGATTTTGTCTATGGG
>MEIZ01000014.1:95414-123705 GCA_001723225.1 Globodera ellingtonae | reverse complement strand
ATGAAGTATATATTTAACGTAATGCGAAGGAGACGACAGACCAACACAAAACCTCCTCCTCCTCCGTCGTCGAAGAGAAAGAATGTTGAGAAATGAGGTGAGGAAGAGGAGGGAGGGGAGGGAGCAATTCTCTCGCCGAAGGGGCCGCCCACCTCAATGCCGGTGCAGCCAATCAGCGACGGCCCCCACCCTCCCAGTCTCTGCGTCTCTGCCACAATTTGCTCTGCTTCTCTGTCGCTCACACAAAAATCGTTGTGTCTTGAAAAGCGCCCCAAGCCATAAACAGAAAATAAAATGCACACACAGCACACAAAGGGCACGACAAATCGGGCGATGGATGCATTGTGATGAATGTGATGAATATGGGAATGGTTGGGATTTGAACTGCCATGCCAGAACAGCGTCAGTCAGTCAACAATTCTAAAACGGTCTTTTCGAGCGTGGGGCGGTGGGGGGTGCCCTTTTTCGGAGCAGGACGACGACGACATGAAAAGTGCCGTTGACCGACCGTGCTTTTTAAATTCGAAACATTTACTTAAGAAAAAAAACTCGGGGTCAAATGAGCAAGGTTAAGCCAGTTAACCCGATGACGAGATATGTAAAGGGGCCCTCCCTGAATAACGAACGATTGGGGTCGACTAGGCGCCAGGCTACGTTTAAAGTGCCATACTCTTTATGGGACCAACCACTAAACAAAATTTGGTAACAATCGAAAGCTCTTTGTGTTTCTTGCAGAAGCTAAACGACAGTAAAACTTAAAGTTTTCTGGCCCTAAAGAGAGCGATTGAATGTCCCTTTAAAAGTTATGGCTTTATTGCAAATTTCGAAAGGCGACAATTTCGCAAATTAGATCATTATAGCTTTTTAGAAGAGCCCAATCGCTTACTTATCGCCAGCTTACTTAAACTAAGTTCAATGTATCGGTGAGTTAAACAAGAACGCGATGGACCAACGGCTGGCATTGATTTGTGAGTTGTCACATACCGTACGTTGATCAAAGGGTATTAAAAAGCGCAGCAACATTAAAAATGGTGACAAAAAAGCGCAAGTTCTGAATGTTTTGTTAATATTTTAAATGAATTTGGTTAATTGGTTGGTTACTTTTCTGATTATAAACATTGATTGAGCGTTTCAGCTTTTTGTTCGATTTTTTAAGTTTTGGAGAGGAGGTCCACGCCGGGAAAATTACGCGAAAAAACTATTTCTAAAAATAAGGCTTCAAAATTCAGCAATTTTCAAAAAACCACAAAAATTGCAAAATCTCCCATTTATTCCATTTTGAAAACAATGAAAAAAAACATAATGCGCATTGGGCGGCGGATGAAAAAGTGTAAAAGGCATTTAAATCATTGAAATGATCGTTTTAGGCAATTCAAAAAATTTAAAAGCCAGCGGAAAAAAACAACCAACAATTATGTGCCAATTTGGTATTGTTTTAGGATCGGAAAAATTAAAAGCCAGAAAAAAACAACCAACAAAATTACATATGTGCATTTAATCGATTTTCTGTTTAAATTTCTTTCACAAAATTCCCTCCGTCCATTCACTCGTTGAGTTCATTCGGACCTTCGTTTGCCTCAACCAAACTGAAAATAAGATCTTTTAACAATGGGAAAGTTTGAAACCATTTTATTCCCTTACACATCTTCAACGTCACTGTCTTCGAAGGTAATGGCGATTTGATTCCAGCTGTTTCCCAATTTAATTTCCCATTTGGCCCATTTGTCCTCTTCTCGCATAATTGGACAACGCACCAACAGCCATTTTCCTTTGTCAAGTTGTCGAAATGTCGTCAAACCCACAAATTGATTATAAAAATGTCTCCGTCCGCGCTTTTATAATTTTTATGAGTTGGCTCGAGAAATTGAATAACGAAAACGGCGAAGGGACTCGGTAGGAAATGCGATTGTCTTCGAATGGAATTCTTTTGGGGATAACTTTAAAGTCTGTGTTCTTAATGAATTCATTTATTATATGCCCAATTTGGCCTTCTTTCTTTTCCCATTGGATCGTTCCAAATGTGCCCAAAAATGGTGGCACAACCGGCGGAACTGTGGGAAAGGCGGAGGAAAGAAATGCCGGGCCTTAACGAGTTGAGAGAGAGTAACAAACACTCAACCATCCCGAACAAAGATGAAAAATGAGAATTAAGATTTGTGCAAAATATTTCAGATATCAGATTAACATCATCCAACTACCTAAATCCTCGATCCTTTCCAAAAGCGTTCCATATTTTTTTTTGTTGTTGAACGTTTTAAGGCGAAGCCCAACAACAATCCGGTCCCACAAAGTTCAACAACCCAAATTATACGAGGAAAAAGGTTCTTCCGAATGTACATTTTGATATTCCACGTAGGTCAATTGTCCTTTTATTCAGCCACCCCCCCCCCCCTGGTAGTGTTAGAAAGAGTACCTACAAAGTAATAGAATCAGACTGATCGCCTTTAGAACCCGATCAACCAAAAAATGTCCTCTGATCAGTTTTCGGGTCAACAAAAAACCCCAAGAATCATCAAAATGTTTGGGTCAAGGAAACTGTTGTGCCGAGTAATGGGCAATCCAGCAGATATTTGCTGAGGAGGTCTTTGTCGATTACCTTTAAGAAAACAGAAGTGAATTGCCAGGTCAATGGAGGAGAAGGATTGACCTTAAACATGGTGGGCTAGGATATTTAGGTAAAAGAGACAGAATGACAAATTATATTTGAATAAATATCCGCTGCCCTGCCAAAGACAGTGTTGCTGTTGTTGTTACCCCGGATTCAGGCAATTACTGGCATAAAATGTTTTGCCTTTGTAAGCTTCTACTTATTACAGGCTTTCGAATGATACCAAGAATGTTTGGTTTGCTTGACTTTTTTGAACAAAGTTTTAACGAAAAACTTGTCGGCGCCCAATCGAGGAAGAATTTGCTTCGAAATTTTCTCAACGAAATCCTCCAACCCCAATAAAATAAAAACAATATAGGTAAGAATGATGAGCCAAAATCAGAATAACAATTTTAAGTATTCGATTTCTCCCGGCGGTACCTATCGGCGCCGCCGGGCGGGGGCTATTTTCGACGGCTGGTATAATACTCACACATTTGTAGAACCCTTTAACAGCATAAAACTTGGACAAAAAGTTGTTTTTTGATTATTTTGAAGAAAAAAAATTTCAACCCGAAGACCCGATGAGCCGAAACCCGGCTTTTTTCTCGACCCGACAAGAACCGGCAATTTTCACACTAACTCGTAAGCTTTACGAATCGATCAGCTTTCGCTTGATCCAAGGTTAAACATACCATACTGAGAGCTTCTGAATGATATCGATTTTGTTTGATTAATATTTTAGAGATGAATCTGTAAAATTAAATCGGCTACAACAGAAAGAAAAAAAAGTGAATCTGAACCCGTCCCCGCAACTCACTTCAAGGCCAAAGGGTTCCACACAATGGCAGTGTTTGGTAATACTTTGGGTTCAGGAAAAAATATGCATGTGCATATAAATCTCAACCCTATCGATGAGAGGAGTCGATTGGGACGGGAGTGACCCTTTTTGTACTGACAAATGAGACGCGACTGGCGAGACGCGATCGGCCCGCTTCGACAAAAGAAGGCAACAAGCTTTTTCAAAGATTCATACGGCAACAAAAGAAGCCACCAATTATTGTGTCAATCATTTAATCGATTTTATTTCTTCCACAAAATTCCCTCCGTCCATTAACTCATTGAGCTCACTCGGACCTTCGATTGCCTCAACCAATTTGATTTTCGTTCAAACTGAATTTATAAATTAATAAATTATTTTCTGGCAAATTGTTATACTCACTCATTGAGCTCACTCGGGCCTTCGTTTGCCTCAACCAATTTGATTTTCGTTCAAACTGTTTATAAATTAATAAATTATTTTCTAGCAAAATGATTATACTTAATTTTCTCAACAACCCCATAAAAATTACCTCATTAGGGGTGTATTTGTTTCACTACCCTAATTTTAACGATGGGAGGGGAATTTTGAGACTATTCATTCACTTACCCGTCGCCGATGTCAATGTCTTCGAAGGAAATGGCGATGTTTTGCTGTTGACGTTGCCATTTCCACTGAATTGCCTCCTCCTCCCACTTAGCCCATTTGTCCTCTTCTCGCCTAACTTGACAACGCACCAACAGGCCTTTGTCAATAAGTCGAAGTGTCGTCAATCGCTCCCCCGTCCAATTGTTCTTCAATTCAAATGGCACAAAGCGACGATCGTTCTTGTCAATCTCAAATCTGAGTATGAAATTGGCAGGCTCCAAAGCATTGGCAAATGACTAAACCAAAAGAAATAAGTACACCCATAAATTGATTATAAAAATTAAGTTACCCTTTTGAGTCTGTCCATTCTTGCCCGAGTAAAACTACAATACAGCAGCTTCGGAAGCCCATCCCCGCGGGGAGTGAACAACCACTTGGCCAAGGCTTGGCTGGAAGAAGCGCCGTCGGTGTCTTCTTCCGGAAATTCAGGGAAAAATCCAATGGCATTGATCGATCGGAGATTTGCGCAATTGCGAAGAATTGCCGGAGAGATTCGTCGCAAATTGTCCAATTGAACGGTTTCCAGCAAACTGAGTCCGCAAATGTTGTCGTTGACCAAAGGCCAAATTCGTCGAATAATTTCCCAGCTGCGGTTTTGGCAGTAGGTGGTATCAAACCAAACATTTGTCCCGGAAGAGTCAAAAAGTCGGCGGATGCGTTGAAGAAATTCCATGACATTTTGATCGAAATAACTGAAAGTGCAAAACTTTTTGAATTTCTTTAACTTTTAGGAAAGAAGCGACCTGATCTCAATGCGTTTGAAGCCTATCACTTTGTCCGGGAACGGTTCTTCAGGAATTGGCATCGGCGGTTCAGCAGAGCGCCTGTTGAGCATTTGTGCGCCATTCCCATCAATTTCGCGACAAATTTCCAATGAACCCAACGTCCATTCATTCAACTTGAAGTGCTTGTCCACCAATTTGTCGAATCGTCGGTTGATCAGCGCCATCCTCAGTCCGAGGTCAAAAGGGCTAATGAAGCCGAAGGAGTCGCGACAAACGTCGTCACAAATGAAACTGAAATTAGGAATTAATTGCTTTTAATTTGACTCATTAGTGGCGCTGCCATTTTTTGACAAAAAAGCACGGAATTGTTACGAAATAATTTTGTTTTCAAAGCAAAAAATTAATTAAGCCTCAGAATCATTCAAAAACGCCCAAAATTCAACGAAGAAAACAAATACATATGAACTAATTCAGCTAGAATTGATTCTAAAAATACCGAATGAGCACAAAATTTGCTCAAAGATCCACAACTTACTATTAGGGTTTATGAGCAAAAAAGGTTTTGCCAAAAAATGCCAGCCCAACTCATTAGGAAACAAACTCACATTTTCTCCATTTGCTGTTGCTGCTCTTCTTGGCTTGCGTTGTCCGACATTTTTAGAATTATTTTTAGCGTTCCGAGAAAGCAATTAATTCTAAAAATCATGCAATTTTAGATTAAAATGGGTATTTTTGCTCCAGAAATCGAAAAGATGAATTCCAAAGGCCCGACAAAATGACCGTAATTAAGAGCATCCCTGTTGGGGATCGAATTTATTTGTCGGTTGCGAGGTAATACATTCGGCGGGTGACAACAATACACTGGGGGGGGGGGGAGTTGAATCAAAAATCAATATTCTGTTGGGCCCCGGGGGAGTTGAATCAAAAATCAATATTCTGTTGGGCCCTTTTGTTCCAGAAAATTTTTTTTTTTGCAATTTTTCCGTTAAATTTTTTTTGATTTGTTTGCATTGTGCAAAATAAAACATATCATCAGCTGGTGGCATAAATTCAAAGAGATCCCATCAACAGAACAGAAAAAGTTTCGTTTTATACCATAACAAACTTCAACATAAAAATTTTGTGAAAAAACAGGCAGATGGGGACCTCTGAGTCCAAGGTTTCTCATTCCCTCCCAATCACCACACCCATCATCAAAAACACATCTCCTCTCTCTCCTCTCAATCCATCAACGATCCGCCGTTCAGGTGGAAGATGAACGGCCGCTTCCCCTCCAGCTCCCCAATCACTTCGACGATTGGGATGTGGTGCGCTCGCGCTCCTTCTCCTTGCGCTTCTCCTCCCCGTTCACCGCGTTGTCCACAATGCGACGCGTGTCCCCTTCCGGGTGCGGATGTTTGTGCTCAACCTGCAAAAATGGCGAAGATTTATAAATCTGCCCGTGTTGTTTTGAACTTTCTGGAGGATTGGACACTACAAAAAGGGTTACAAAAAGTAACCAATTAAAGCAATTATAAGGTACCACGACCCCATTTGGGTGTAAAGCGTAGACCAGACCTGCTCGGACTTGGTGCGCTTGCCCTGGTTGCTTTTGATGACTTCGCCGTGCTCACCCCTAAAAGAAAAAAATGAATACATAATTTCTATTTAGGAGTATTTTGTACGCCCATGGCATCACTCGTTAGTGCCTTTAGAGTTCAAAAACAACAAAACCTTTTTTGTCGAAAGGACCCCCCCCCCCCCTCCACCCCAAACGCACCTCTCATACTCATCAGCGAGTTCAGCGGCGGATTGGTTGCTCATCGCGCAGTTATGTAAATTCTTTGATTGTGTGCTTAAGGGTTTTGTCTGTAATTGAAATTGGAGGTTAAATGTTAAAATATGTGAGTAACAATTTGACAAATATGCAACAACCGAGTAGAATAAACTCCGTAAAACATCGGACGGTTTGTTCTCACAAAATTTTGTCAAAATAACTGCTGGTAATCGACAAAAAAAAATATATTTCGTATATAATTCAGGCGGAATCAAATAATAAACATAAATAGCATCTTGGGGGAAGAGTCCACCCAGACGGGGCTCCATCAATTCACGTTTTTTGTTTTTAACTGGAAAAATCATCGTCCGTCTGTCGATTAACAAGCCACGAAATCGCACGAGCTCCCTAAATGAAAGAGGAAGAATTAAAATAAGTAAATTCGGTAAAAAGATCTTTAACTTAAAACCTTATTAAAAATCAATCAAAATTTTCACCTTCTCTTGTTCGCTCCCGACAAAAGGATGCACAAACGTTGTCAAATCCATCCGACCCTTAAGAAATTCCACCGACCCTTTAAGAAAGTGACTCTTCAACTTGGCCACGTCCGACTGTGGCGGGTTAGTCTGAAAAACTGTTTGTAAGCCGGCGATTAAAGTTTTGATTCTCGACTTCAATTCGGAAAACATTTTCAAAATCACGAGGAAGAACAAAGATTATATCACCTTTGCTGCAGCAACTTCGCTGGTCGATTGACAGGAAATGGGAGTTGGCGTAGGGGGCTCAAGTTGAGGCAGTACAGTTGACCGTCTATCTTCCCGATACTAAATTTATGTACTATATTTATCAAATGCAAAATGATGCATGCGAATATAAATGAACATCTCTGGTCATCGACTTTCACAAATCCATCAAATGTCTCTCACTTGTTCCAGCTCCTCCTGTTCCAACTGCTGCGGAGTGCTGCGCGCCAATGGTTTGTCGCCGGACCCAAAAACTGTATTGTTGGTGGAAGTGGTATGCAAATCGTTCCGTTTAGGCGGACGGGGTGGCGGAGGACGGCTGAGCAGTGCAGATTTGCTAATCCAACCCGTTTTGCCGTTGCTGCTGTTACTGTTGTTGCCGCTGTTAAGGCCTTTGTTGGCACTGGTGCCGACCAAATTGGAAGACGCGCGGCGTGGCGGCTGACGACGGGGCGGGCAGTTCTCTTCCCCACTCTCTTCACCAAAGCTGTCCGCAACAACGGAATTCGTCTCCTCTTTTATGTACAGCTCGGTGTCGGCATCAGTGTCGTCAGCAGATCGAAGAATGGTCGCCTCCTGCTCCAGTGTTGGATAGATGACCACAACGGACTGGACTAAATTGTTTAGACATTATTGTCAAATAAAGTTTGTTTTCAATAACATCCAATTTCGTTCATATTTATTTTCATCAACTCACTTTCAACTCGCGCATGCAAGAACGTCCCGTCCTGTTCAGTCTCGATTTCGCAATTATGAAGGTCCTCAAGCCTTGGTGCAAAAAAACGTCAACAAACAAAAAGTTGGCTCACTCACTCCTCACGCTGTGCCGCGGTGAATTGGGCTCGGAAGAAGCGAAAAAGCAAAAACAAGTCCTCTCTGGGCACTGCGGCATGGTTAATGCGCGGCAACATGTACTTGCGGAAGCTTAATGTCGAATTGTTGTGTACCCACAATTACGAAATTGCCCAATTCGAAGAACTCACTGTGACTCGAGTCCGTACATTTTCCTCGTCGTCTTCTCCTCCTGCTCGTACAGCTCCCACAACACCTGTCGTCGCGTAAGCGCGTCCGGGTTCTGCGCCTTCAACTCGCGCAGAAAAAAATGCCACATTTTCCGCTCCTCAAGTTGGGTGTAGCGGTATCTTTTCTTTTTGTTGAAACCAACAACTCCTTCATTGGCCATTTTTGCTGTTATCAAAAATGAAAAAAAACATTGAATTAAATTGTCATAGAAAAGCAAATAAATATATCCGTTAATTTTGACGATATTAAATAATATACAACGAATAGGCCTAGAAAATTCTTAGATAAAAAAATCAAAAATAAAAAAATCCCAGAATGAAGTGGAATGGAATCAATATTTAATTATTTTCATAAAAGGCAATTACCAAGGTTAAGCACTAATGGTACAACAACAAGTTAACTCAACTTGGGGAAAAAAGTGTAAAGACAAAAATCGGGTAACAAATAATTGTTAATTATCAAACTATAAAGGGTTACAAAAAAGAATGGAAGTTCTAAAACAGGTAGGGCGTGTCGATCACTGCAGCGCCAACCGCCACACCGCCTTCGTTGACGTGCTCAGATTTTGTACGCAAAATGTGACCATGCGCATGGTTATGGCACACGCTGAGCCCCTGCCCGTCACCCACCAGACACCCGTAGATGCCCAACTCGCTGACCACGTTGACCAGCTGTGACGGTTGGAAGGGCCGGACCAGATAGTTCTGAAATGACCATTCATTTTCAATACAAAATGCCCTCAATTTCAAAAAACGCACCTTTACTACCAATGGCCGTATCTTTTCCATCAAAATGTGGGCGGCCCGTTCATGTGAAGTAAATGCTCGCAATTTGGTCACTATTTCCTCGCCAAAATAATTACCACCGCCACCCTCCAGCTGAGGTTTCAACACATAACGGTCCGGATTGGCAATGGCATCCTATAAAATAAACATATAGTACAAAAACAATTTTAATGACACATTTGTCAAAAAGGGGGTACAATATCTGATTTCAGAAAGTTTCCTGTAAAGACAACCCAAGTCTGTGCAATAAATGAGTGTAGTTCACCTGTATGACCCTGTTTGTGGCGTCATCATCACGCTCCAATCCCCACATTCCGGCGAAAACATGCCGAATTGCAGCCACCGTTGCAGCATCGTTTGGCTCCTTGAAAAAGCGTTCCACAGCACCGGGTGTGTCGAGGACCTGAAAACTTATTCCAAAAAAAGGCCAAAAAGTGCAAAAGAACCTGTTGAACCTTCTTCGTATTCGCCACTTGAAGGCCAATCCATGGACATTTCTGAAAAATTTGTTAAAAATAGTTAGATCATTATTTTATTACAATGGCCGTCGACCGTTCAATAGTCCGTCGCGCCTCCCATTCTGTTTGGGTCGGATAGTCTTCTGGTGCGTAACCGGCTCTAAAGTAGACGACAGCAACCGCACGGGAGTCCAAGCGAAGTGTAAAATCATTTGAGTCGAGCTTCAGTCTAAAATGTGTTTATTTGTAAACAAACTTCCTAAACGGCTCTGTCCGAGCATTTTTTAAAAAAAAGGATCTTTCAAAATAACGATTTGATGCAATTTATTTTTTGACATATTCCACCACTCAACGCTTCTGCCAACGTCTCCCTCCCCCATTTTGTTAACCGCCCACCTTTCAGCGCATTGTGTCAGTGTGAGACGTACAATTTTCATTTGTCCCGTCGATTTTAGCTCCAATTCGTATTCCACGAAGCGCTGATCGAACTGATTCTGGTTCACATCGCCCACAACGACCAAAAGCAACGCATTGGGATCGCCAAAGGTTTTTACAAACTGACACCTGCGATTAAAATGAGAATTGCTAAATTTGTGCAATAGACCATGCGATGTAAATGCCTTCCGTCAATGTGTCAATCGGTCGATTATCCGGCAGAACAGTGCCTCCAATTGATGGCACTTTGCCCGCTTTTTGCAGCATGCGACGGTGAAGCACAGTGGCATGTTGGGCCAACCCGCCCATGCTGACAGCAATGTTGTTCACCTCAATCTAAGTAGAAAAACATAACCAATCGTCTAGACAGAGCCCTTCGCCCTAAAAATGGAATAGGACTGTTTGTTTGTTTCTGAAGAAACAGTAGTTTGAAACATGAACATGGGCGTACCTGCTTGAGTTCGAACTTTTGCTCGGTTGATGCCACATGACACATATAATCCTAAATTTAAAATTTATATAAGGATAATTATACATGAACAATCAAATCCCAAAATGGAGTGTTAACTCATTTGCCGCCCAACGTCTATTGAAAATAAGAAATCTATTTATAATGTCCCCGTCATATTGCTCACAAACCGCTCGTTGGGTGAGCAAGGTAATGGTTTGTTTGACGCCCTCCCTGTGCACATCCACCAAAATGTCCATCATATTGCGGGTGAACGCATCCGACGGGATCACGTGCCGATGAGCCTCCGTCAGAAAGTCCAGATCCCACGAGGCGCGAAAATACAGCAAATTCAATGCCTGACAGACAACCAAAACAATTAATTTTGTTCATTTAATTTTTGTCTAATCCATTTTGCGCAGTTTCTATAGTTTCGAGCAACAAAGAAACCTTTTGGACTGCCAACGCTTCATCGAAAAGTCCGCGCGGGAATGGCGATGGGAAAAGCGCAAATGGCGCCGCTTGGCAGACATCGCTCCTTAAAAATTAACATAACACGCAGATTATAAAAAGAAAGTAAAGCTTTTTAAATTTGTTTCAAAAACGTGATTTTTTGAGAGGATAAAAAGAGCGCACAGATACGCCTTCTAACAACCGGTCTTTGTGGTCGGCGGTCCGCAACACTAGGCCAAAACAGTGGGCCCAGTCTAGCGCATCTTCCACTAACAAACTCAATTGTTGTTGATGATTGTCGTCATTTTCGTTCATTTCCACCACATCGGCCACATAATTCGGCGTGACTACGCCAGTGTTTGTCGAAGGTGACATTTGTGAAAATAAAAACTAAAAAAATAAAATGATGAATGGGAGGACGACCAGCGAGAAATTGTATAAGGAAAAAGGACAAGTGAGCCGAAAAATAATATCGATTTATTGTATTTGTTCTTAAAACAGTCCGTAAAATCATAAATGGGTTCAAAAAATTACATTTTGTAACCTCGCGCTAGAGAGACTCGCAAAGATATTTGAAACTCCCAAAACAGGGAAATACCCTAATTTGTAAGTCTAAAAATTCTTTACATTTTAAATCCTGCTTTTACGTGGTATTTAAAACACTTCGCCAAGGATTAATTTCGAACAAGAAGCTTTAAAAAAGCATTTCAAATTTTCATAGGAACCCTGCTGATTTTACTCCATATCAGAGCTTAATTTTATATTTCCAACATGTAATTTTAAAAATCTATTGGGTAAGTAATTTATATCCCTCGGCTAAATGTGCCGAAATCAATTTAGAAAAGCAGTTTATGCAATAAGACAAATTAAAGCAATCATCTGATCTCAATTTACAATACAAGACTGTTACTGCATATCAATGAGGTTGAGCTTATTCTTCTTTGCTTTGAGCCTGAAAATGCATTAATTTACAATTATTAAAACGCACAATCCATGGATTAATCGATCAGAAATGATTTGTTTTTCGCCAGGATATGTAGTTTAAAACTTTTTTTCCTACCGCGATAAAAAGCCCAAAACTAATTTGCCTGGTTCGCATCTCTTGCAATTCGTTTGCATATTCCCTCAAGATATTCTGCAACATCATTTTGTTATTCTCGACATTATCTGGCACACGAAACAATTCCTGGTCTAAAACAAGGTCTGGCCATTAATCCAACAATTGTTGCGTCGCTTACTTTGATCCAGCGAAGAAAGGATGGCCCCCTGCTTCTCTTTGCTCTGCTGAACCAACTCCAAACGACGTTTCTTCAATGCATCCAGCGAAGACTCAGCTTTCTTCAGAGCTTTCATTTCGGACTCAATAGAACTTTGTAGACCTGGATGGAAGAATTAATGAAAATTCCAAAAATGATATCAATTTCACCTTCATTCCTAAGCGATACGTTTGTTTCGTCGATTATCGCTTTTTCGGATTGTGCAACCTTCTCCCAAAGTTTCAACAATGGACCAAACGGCATCTTAAAGTTAGCATTAAAAAATGGATTAAAACATTTGAATTACTTTGTTTTCCTCCTCGTGTATCTGTTTGAAAACTTGGTCGAATGCTTCATCAATGTTCTGGTCATCCTCAAACAAAGCATTAGAATCGTTACCGAACACTTTATTCATCATTAGCTTAAGAGAATATTGCAGTAAAATCTGATAATTTGGCCCGGAACTGTCTTTCGAGACAAGAAGTGCGGGGCCTGGAAACCCGAATTTTCTCAGCTCAATCATTTTTTAGCGGGGCGGTAGTGTTTACGGCGGGCGCCGTCAGTTAAATCTTTAGTGAAATTTTATGGAATTTAAGACAAACACAAAAATCAAGAGTATGAGTTGGTTTGTTACAAAAATTGTATTAGGTAATTAGGGAAGATTGGGACCGGCGCCGATATTTTTAAGAAAAATTTCATTTTAATATTTTGAATTCAAAAAAGCTTGATTTGGCGTTTTGCACTAATTTCAAATTAGGTCAAGTAAAACTCACACTTCCTTGGGGGTTTATTTTTAAGCCGGAAACTCCCGGCGTGTAGCCCGTAAAAAGCTGATTTGCTGAAAGATTCATCCGTTTGTCACTACTTTCGTGATGCTTTAGAGCAACAACTTTTTTAAAAAAGCTAAAATAGCCTCTAATTTGTAAGCAAGATGCTCACACTTCAAGAATTGGAGCCGCCAACAAATGCCGTGATGGAGACAGAGGACCATGTAGTCGCTCACTGGGAAACTCGCTGCCTTGGCCAAGGCACTTTGTATTTGGCAGAGAGGTTATAAAGGCATGGCTGGCAATAGCATAACCATTTTTTACCAATTAATCATTAAATTTAAAAGAATAAGAAGAATAAATAATTTCTTTTTCAACAGAAAATGCCCACCCTTGACAATTTGGATTTAGAGAATTGCTTTGGATAAGTCCTGGCACAAAAAAGGGCTTTCGGCTTCCCATCCCGTCGGTTGTTGTCCATGCAGCTTCTGGTGCCAACGAGGACTTCCCGGAGCCTTGCCTCTTTCTGATGATCGACTACTCGAAGACAGGTTCTGTTATTTATAGTTGGTCGAGGGGCAATTCACTTTTAAAAGTCGCCAAATTTTAATTTCCTTGCCTTGGTTTAAAAAAAACATGGATTTTGCCTATGGTTGGCCACAAAAAGAGTACTTCATCGTTCCCATAGGCATTAAATTGCAAAAAAAGTGTCTCCTAAAGTGGAGCCTTCTCAAATTGGAGAGGCCCGGTACTGCCAGTTTTTTTTAAAGATGTTCAACTTACTGATTTGAAAATTGCTCCTTTAAATTAAGACATTGAATACGTTCCTACGGAGAGTGATGACATCGACGAGGAGGATAACGAAGAAAGTGAGGTGAAAACCGCGTCGGTTCGACTCGTTCCCTCAAATGCATTGCGAAGTACAAATCATATTATTGAAGTTTCTTATTGTGGGGTAAAACTATTTTTAGTTTCGGATCTTTTTTCTACACTGAACAAGTGCCAGGAAATGAACCCGGAGCTTGAAGAGCAGATGTCAGGTTGCTGATACATTTCTTTTTTTCATTTTTTAAAAACATTTTTTTTGATTACTTTTAGACGACAGTCTTTTTGGCGATGGCGACTGCGACGGTGAAGGCGAATTGGCCCAAAATGGGAGCAGCGGACACATTCATGACGAAGATGATCCTTCTGCTGCTGAAGTGCATGAATGGTGAGTAATCCGATCGATCACTCGAGTTCAAACCGGACATCGTCGGAGTCTTTTTTTGACCCAGGAAATTCTGATAGCCCAAAAAGCAGACGGAATAAAACAAAACGGCACCACCTTATTCATTTTGTGATCACATTTCCAGGTTCTCCATGGACAATCGATCTGATGAGTAGGTTTTTTGTTTTGTTTTACTGCAGAGTGCCTTCAAAACAAGAAAAAAGCAAAATGTTTTTCTTTCCTATAACAGTTGTTTTTAGGGTGCGCCTCAGTGCAGAGGGACGGGCAAATTTGGTAATAACAAATAAATAAAATTCAGCGAATTAATTAAAAAAATTCAGGAGCGAATTGTTGGTTCGTTAAACGATGCACCAGACACTTCTGGTTTGTTAAAGCTGGCTTCGAAAATTTAATCGGGTTTTAAAAATGCGGAAACGGTTCTTGGCATGACAAAAATACTTAAAACGATGCCCATTTTTAATTGTCTTAATTTATAAGCGGTAAAAAATCCCGGTCCGGATGTTTGATTTGTGACAGAGACCGGACCTTGAATTAGTTTTGGATTTACCGGTATTGCTTTTTGAAACAAAATAATTCGGAAAGCTTTGGTGTGCTCTTAGTTATCGGAAATTAACTTAAAACATTGTTTTTGAATTTGATTGCTATTCAGATGAAAACGCTTCGCCGGATCAGAAGCCAACTGATCAGGAACAGATGGAAGAGAATTGAGTTTTAATTGATTGGGGAGAGCGGTGTCGTCGTATCTCAAGAATAAATCTAATATTAATGAAATTCTCTCATTTACCAATTGTCAATTACTGACGGAATAAAGCGCAATTGGTTCCTTTGCTCGGGAGGATGCCGGCCATGTTAAATTCTACAAATTATATAATTTTGATTTGAATGTGGTTAGGGAGTGGGTTATCTTAACAAAAAATTGGAATTTTGGTCTTGCCCGTAAATTTGACATTTACAGAGACAAACGCTAAATTTTTAAATCACATTTACCTATTTTGAATTTGATTGCAAATCTGTTGACCAACAATATTTCTAAATTTTCTCGGCTTGCGCTTATCGGCATTACCTACCCCTCTCCCCAATTCTCAAATTTTTTAAGAATTCGCTCAGTAACAAAAAAAAAATGGCTAAAGTGTCGTTTAGGTACCTCGCTCGAAATTTGACAAATCATATACCAATCGACTCCACTCTACGCCTAACGACGAATCTGCAAAAATTTCTGCGCGGACTCAACTATGAAGAAAGTTATGGCCCTTCAAAGTTGGCCAAAAACCATAGGGGGGACCCTTTTGATCAAAATTTTTGGGAAATTTTTAAATTCTAAAAAGTGTCTAAAAATGCGCTATTTGATACGGAATATAGCAGCCAAAGTACCGCACACTCGACTACGGCGGCCAGTAGGTGGGGCGAGACTCCGGGCTCCGGAAGAAGTCCGCGCGTGACCCGGCTGGGGGTCTCGCGCGCGCCCGCTCCGCGGGTCCCCGCAAATCTAATAAATATTTGTTTTTATGTCGAAGAAAATAACCCTTAAGGGTCCAACGGAGCGCAGACACTGTGGACAATGAACATTTGGACAAAAAGAAGTCGAAATGCTGCTGTATTTATAAGTCCTACCAGCGGAGACCGGCAAAAAACCGCTTTCCAAATCATCGTTGTCCTCGGGTTGCCATTAAAGATATTTTGTTTAGCATTAAAATGGAATATTTTTCCTAATATTAAAGAAATATACATTTTTGAAAAATCCAGGAGCCCGTATCCAGGCGTCCATAACCTGGATTTTTGTCTAGGAAATCCAATCCATGCATTGCACAAATTCTGATCAAGGATTTTTCAAAATGTCGGTCTTCAGTTTTTGTAAATATTTTCATTCCTCAAAATTTTTGCTCCGGGCGCTTAAAGCCCCTCGGCACTTGTCGGGCCCTCGGGGCGGGAGGATGGATGGTTAACGGCTTGGGCGCAACCCCCCGCCGGTGTCCGTGCGTGACCAATTTGACTGATTGGGGCGCCCCTCGTCCATAAAATCAGTCGGTCGGACACACGCGACCATCCGCCCGCCCGTCCGTCCCTCGTGTCATCCATCCCCCCGGGGGGGGGGAGGAAGAGCTGGTTTTTCAACAACAGCTGATGCTGTTGCACATTCGACGGGCTGAACATACGGCGGGGGAGGGGTAGGGAAGAGCACAATTACGCGCCGCTATTGCGCAGCAAATCCACAGGAATATATTATTTTATTATTTATAAAAGTTGAGATAGTTAGTTCTCAGTGCATGAACGAATGATCTGATCTGATCTGATCTGATCTCAGCTTGGCTCGGCTCAAAAAAAAGTATAAAAGTTGGTGGAACTGTTCAGTCCGTTTCGTTTACTCTCAAAATTGAATTTACAATTTGTTGCTGTGACGAAAGAGTGTTCAGTTTGATTTCCAATACTCCCACAAATGGACATTAAATTGCTTTTGTGTTCATTCAATTCAATTCCCTCCCACCGACTGAGATAATATAATAATAATGTGATGAACGCGGACCGGTTGGGGCGACGGAACATTTTCTTTTTCTGTAATTTTTAATAATTTTAAATATTTCCACAATTTGATGAGATGGTCCCTTTTTACATATACGTTCCTCGACCATTTTGTGTGTAAAATCTATTTTTANGTTGACATAACGCCAACGCCCAATGCCAAATTTAATCGCTACTCTCATTCAATTCTCTCCACCATTTTCGTCCCCGCCTCATTTTGATGAACGCGTAGCAATGGCAACCGGTCGGAAATGAATGTCGGCGGCTGGTCGGTTGGTTGTTTTTGCCTTTTGTTGTCAACAACAAATTGATTTGCATCGGTTCCCTTTTTTATTCAACAAATTTTTTCCCCCTCCCATTGCCATAATAGAAAAGAATTAAAAAAGTTTAAAGCATTTTATTTTTGTATTTACATATTAACCTATACAAATTGCACTGAAAAACATAAAATTTTGCGAGCAAGAACGATTTAATATATCAACAATGTTACCTATAGGCTGGAGAAAATATTCTATTTTAAACTTTTGAAAAAATATCCGACTGAATAATTGGAACCGGAAAACTTGGCGCCATCCCTCAAAACTTAGTCATTAGCTAAGAAAATTAAGTAGAATTAACGCCATACAAAAGTTCTCAGTTTGTTGAACCTTTGATTAAGCGAAAGCTGACCGATTCGACTTTTCTAAAAAATGGTCAGCTTAAAATGTCTAAAAATATCACTTTTACGTGCTAATCCTTTAGATTAATTATTGGATCGTTTAGCTCTTTTCTATTACAGTATCTAAAGACACAGTGTTTTCGAATGGTACAAAGATAATTTAATTTAATTAGCTAGCTAACAAAAAGCTTAGACAGTTTAAAATTCTTGGCACCAAGACGGCCGGCGCCAATTTAAACTAATCTTCCCAAAAACAACGAAATCAAAGTTCAAAAATATATATTTTAACAGAAAGTACGCTTCAAGGCTAATAATTGATCGGTCGATCGACTGTCTCTTATACACATCTAGATGTGTATAAGAGACAGTTCCACATCTGCCGCCCCCTCCCCCACGGCGATGATGAATAATGATGGGACGGGGGCGTCGTGTTCATTCGTTGCTATTTCAAAACAAATGTAAATTTATGCCATCGCCTTGGCTTTTCCGTACAATTTTTTTAATTCACAAAATTTTCGTTAAATTATTTTTAGAAAATGGCTTCCGCCCACCATAATCATTTTTTAATTGTTTTTAAATTACAGAATAAATTTAATTAATTATTGCAAAATAACGCGTTCCCAAATAAACGGGTTGTGTAGTGAAAAGTGGGGGAGCATTCGATGTTTTTCCTCAAATTTCCGCAATTTTTTGGACGTCAAAATTTCATTTGATCACAAGGCGGGAGGTGGGGGGGGGAGAGAGTGATTATTGACGGGAAACCGGACCTTCGCCCCCGACCCAACAAACAAAAGGTTCCCATCACTTTTCCATTTTTTACTTAAAATTTTGCGGTTGATTACTCGGAGAAGTTTTTTGCTCAAATATTTGGAGATTATTTCGTGTTTTAACAATTGGAATTTGGTTTTTCAAAAACCTTTTAAAAAGCAAATAAAATATTTTTATATTTTTTAAATATTGGCAATTTTGTGGAGCCGACTTTGTGCTTTAAAATTCACAAAATTTCCGAATTTCTTTGTCAAATAAAAAGTAAATAAAACAAAAATTTACGAATGGATTTATTTATATTACTTTCACTTTAGCACAGCGTTGGATTGCCTGCCCATGCCCAAAAGTGGCCTTAAAAATTTATGGCCAAATTTTATGTTTTTTTTCGAATGACCAAAGTTCAGTTCAAAATCTTTGCAATGCTTCAAATGTTCAAATATTCGCAATAAAATGCAAAAAGTGGTGAAAAGAAATAAAAATATTTTAAACAGTTAAAATATTCTTTTCTTCTTATTTAATTTCAAATATTCTTTTCTTCTTATTTAATTTAAAATTTTCTTTTCTTCTTATTTAATTTAAAATATTCTTTTCTTCTTATTTAATTTAAAATACTTTTTTTCATATTTAATTTCAAATTCTTATTTAATTTAAAATACTTTTTTTCTTATTTAATTTCAAATATTCTTTTCTTCTTTTTTAATTTAAAATTTTCTTTTCTTCTTATTTAATTTAAAATACTTTTTTTCATATTTAATTTCAAATTCTTATTTAATTTAAAATACTTTTTTTCTTATTTAATTTCAAATTTGGTTAAATTTCACCCAATTCTTCCACAAAAATTGTTTAGTTTGCCCATCGACAGCAAAGCAATTCAAAAAATAACTCTTTATTAGTTTTGTAAAGTAAGAAAAGTCCATCTTTTTATCGCAAGGTTCTTTTCTGATGCAATTGTTTTTTACAACGAGCGGCGGAGAAAGTCCGTGCAAAGTGTGGAGAGTGTGCAGACGAACATACAAAAACAATATTTTTTATGTTTCCCATAGAAAATTTTTTATTATTCGGTGACCGTCCGTGCGACCTTTTCCACCAAAAAGCGTTCGTTCGTTCGTTTGCGGGGAGGCAGAGGCATTGAAAACGTTCCAAAAATCCGTTGAATAATTTTATTTTATTGTATGGCGGGAGGAAAGTGAGTGGAGCGGACCGCCGAACACTAATCGCTGGGGTGGGACACAATCGGAAATTAAAAAGAAAAACATTTGCATTTTTTTGGATCAATTTTGATGATTTTCGATTTTTAGATTCAAAAACGGATGTTGCTCACAGTGTTCAGCAGCGCGCAACCATCGGCCGCCAGTCAAATGCCCTGCGGCGCCGACAAAGGACAACAAATTCAAGACGAACAGCACCAACTGCTGCAGCTGAGTGCGCCGTACAGCGGTCTGTTTGTTGCCCGGGGGGGGGGGCGATTGTCGTGTCATGATTTACAATTGACGAAAATTCGCCCGTCGCCGGATCCCGAGATTAACAAATTCAATCTCGCGATACAAAATGTCAGAAAATTTCGTTAAATCGCGACGATCTCATCCCTTCCGGGCATCTGCTTTCTTTTGTGAGAAAGTTGTGTGAAAATTTATACAAAAAATTCAACCCCCCCCCCCCGCCTTGGGCGTTGATTTTGACACATTTTACAATTATTGAGTGGAACAATTTTTGTATTAATTGTTTCGAATTTAAAAAAAAAATTCGATTTATCTCTTTTTTTCGCATTTTTGTCGTTGCACTTTTAACTGCTGAGACTATCGCATTTATTCACTCGCTGATCAAAACAGAGACATCGCCGCCAAGTGTTGAGTGTGTTATGTGTTATGTCTGGGCCGGCCGGCCACGAATTCGGTGGCCCCGGCGGGCCTTTCGTTTGTTTAATGTTCCCCGCCCCGCCCTTTCATTTACTTATCAAAGTCGCGATAAGAAATGATAATTTTAACCAATAAAAAGGGAATACTCCAAATTCTTTGTTTAACATAAAAAATGTAAAATCCAATTTAGCTTAAACAATATTTAAGAAATAATTTTAATAAAGAAATAAAAAACAATAAAATGTCTTCAATTTTTATTAGTAAAACTAAATTTAGCTTAAATAATATTTAATTTTAATAATAAAGAAATAAAAAACAATAAAATGTCTTCAATTTTTATGGAAATATTCAGTTCTTTGTTTAGCATAAAAAATGTAAAATTAAATTTAGATTAAATAATATTTAAGAAATAAATTTTTTTAATAATAAAGAAATAAAAAACAATAAAATTTCTTCAACAATTTTTATTGTGTGGAAATATTCAGCAAAATTATTTTACTTATCCTAAATTCGGTAGGCGGAATGGACTGTTACGCGGATGACCGGGACGCGTTGAATGACTTTGCCAAGTATTTCAACAACGGCCATCTGAGCGACATGAGCCTGGCGGTGGGCGATGAAGTGTTCGTTGCGAAAGAAATTTTTTCAAATTTTTTCCCATTTTAATTTTAAGTTACCCGGCACATCGGCTGATTCTGTGCCGAAGCAGTGAGGTGTTCGATCGGATGCTCAGCCAAAAATGGAATGGCGACAAAAAAGTTGGCGGGCGGTTTTAAAGAACATTTTAAATTTTTAAGAATTTTGAAATAATACAAAAAAAAATTTGAATAATTTTTTTTTCCAAATTTTTTCAGGAACTTGAGTTGACGGAAGAGCCCCAATGCCAAGCGATGTTCGGCCCATTTCTGCGCTTTCTCTACTGCAATCACATCGTGTTGAGTGCGGACAATGCGTTGCCCGTGCTAATTTTGGCCGACAAATACAACGTGACCGGCCTAAAGAAGGTGGGCGGGCGGGCTACTGGTCCGAGGGTCGAAAGGGGTTTGAGTGCCGAATGCTTATAACTTTCTACAACCTAAACCCATTAGGTCGAAACATTATGCCAGATGAAAGCTCTCGATGAGGAGAAGCAATCAATAAGCAAAAACTAAGCGATCTGATAATTATGAAAAAAGTTATGGCCAGAAAACCTCCAAAAATGGCCATTTTTGGAGTTTTTCACTTTTTTGGCCATAACTTTTTTAAGCATTGTCCAATCACTTAGCTTTAACTTGATGATAACTCTAACTCATCACAAGTTTTCATTTGGTATTATGTTCGACCTAATCGGTTTAGTGAAGAAAGTTACAACACTTTCGACCCTAAAAGTTTTTGGCAAAAATTTAAATGCTTTCCCAAAAAAAATTTTTTGCACAGATTTGCATCGATTTTGCGATCAATTACGTTTTGCCCGAACTGAAATTGAAGGACCTATTCCATTTGTGGTTCAATTATTCCACAAAAGCCTACCACGTGCCATTGATAAAGGTGAACGCCTAGAAGCGTGGATTTGAATACGATTTCCGTTCTTTCATTTCAGGTTTGTATTGGCATCCTTGCGAAGCAGTTCACGGAGTTGGCAACCAACGATGAATGGGCACCCGAGTGGGCCGAGTTGGACCGTGATCAGCTGATCGAATTTTTACGTAGCAACGACCTCGTGGTGCCCAGTGATTTTTTCCCGAATTTCTTAAAATATTTATTATTTTTAATTGTAAAAATCACACCAATATTATTATGGTCCAAAGGGAGCGGGACGGACGTTTCAGCGTCGCCGTTTCCCCAAAAGACTTTCTTGAACTTCCATCTTTTTACACAAAATACCAATTTCAGCGATTACGGTACCCAAAAAACTAAAGCACCGTAACCTTCAGACGAATTCTTCGTTTGGGAGGCCGTGCTGAAATGGATGGCCGCACCGGCGCATCCGGAAAGACGCGGCACCACCAGCTCACCAATTCTTGTCCAAATTTTGCCTCTGATACGGTAGGAGGACAGGGCCTATAACCGTGATCAACATTTTTTTAAACACAGTTTTCCATTCATGAGCACAGAGGAGCTGCTTCAAATTGAGGACTCCAAGTTGGCGAAGACGCCCCAACTGTCCAAGCTGTTCACGCAACACACCCATTTGGCATTCAAATTCATCTCGCTTCCGTTGGCCAGTCGGACAAAGCTGATCAAGTCAGCGAGGACGTTTTGAATTGCATTTTTTTTCCCAATTCCATTTTAATCATTTTACCATTTAAAAAATTTTGAAAATTGCAGCGAAACCAACGGACCTCAGTTTCTGCTTCGCAACTACACCGAAGTGCAATGGGACAAACGAATGTGTTTGACGGCGGAACAGCTTTACCTGCGGAACCATGACCATTCTTTTAAGGTGGGCTTCATAAAAAAGACATTTTCAAAAGAATGTGGTCACACTATTTACGCTAATGACAGGTCACCACCAAGTCCAGCTCGCTGACGTTGCCTAGCTGGGAGTGGAAATTGGATTTTCAGGTGACTCAAATTTGGTCGCAATTGTCGATTAGGCTCAAAGGTCAGTCAGTCAGTTCGACGCCTTGCTCGTTTGGCGCCGACAAGCATAACTTTTTTTTGTTAGCTGACTAAATCAAATAATTTTGGTACCCTTCGAAAGTGCCGTGTCTGTAAATGCTATACGAATAAAGAGCTAGTCGATACAACTTAAACAAATGAAGTTGTGACTAGTGATGCACGAGAGTCTCGGTCTCGGTCTCGAGTCTCGACTCGAGAAAAGTCTCGGGTACTTGGTCTCGAAAATCGAGACTTTTTTACACCCCTAAAGATGCCATTTTTGGAGAGAATTTATTTAGAATTCTAAGCTTAAAAGATTTGAAAAACAATGACAAATCAACTTTAGAAATCCTTAATTCAATATCTTTTGCACAGCTTTTAAAACAGTGTTCAGTCACAAAAATTAGCGATTTTCACATTAAAAAACATTAAAAGTTCAACTAATAAAAAGCTTTTGAAGGTGTCAATTTATGTGTTTATTAGCTAATGACTAAGTTATGCTGCGGGCGACGCCGAACTGAGCAGTTCAGCGCAATCATTGACCAAAACAAAATCGAAAAATGTTATAGGGACTAAATTTCCTTTTTTTGCGCCATAGGTCAATTCTCGAACTCGAATCTCAATTATGAAGGTGGCACAGAATCTGGCCACTGTCAGTGATGAGCTCCGACTGCAATTGACGGCCGTTGACGTGGACCACTCGTGCCGTTCCGTGGAGTACATGCTGATGTTGTGCGGACAAAAGCGCGTGCTGCGCACCGTCACCGGCACCAAACTGTTCACCAAGTCCAGGCACGAAAAAAAGCAATTTAATCTCGGCATTTCTTGCACAAATATTTGGAATTGGGAATTAATACGGACTTTCATAATTTCAGATTCAGCGCCGAGCTGGACCTCCGTGGCAAGGTGGAGGCCAGCGAGCTGTTCATGGAAAGCTCGCCTCTGCTAACCGATGGCGACTTGCACCTCCAACTCATTCTTCGCCCGATCATTTGATGACCAACCGCCGCCCATTACCGTAACGCATTTTAGGGGCGCGAAATGCCCTAACTCAAATTTGGCCCAAAACTTTTGGCCTAGCATTTAGTTTGATTTAAAAAAAACAAAATTTTGTTCATTGCGATACCAAAAATTGTAAATGGCGATTTATTTCAGTTCAATTTCAGCGAGCATCAAAACCCGACCGAACAGACAAAGCCATTTTGGACATCATTTGATCGACGACAATCACCTTATCCCACTCAAGTCAAAGCCGTACCTGGAGATTTTCAGGGGACTGACTCAAAAATTGAACATTTGACAGAGAAAAATCAAAAAGTCCTTGCCAGGGATCTCAAAATTTTAAAAGCAGCAGCAGGAATTCAAAAAACCCGGGCAGTCAATGGGAATGGCTTCTTGGCCTGCCTTAACACAGCAAAATAAATGCATTGTATCAATGTCCACACATTTTTCTTGTGAATAAAGAGAATCGGATGATCTTATAGACTGATCAAAATGTATCAAGTCGGAATTTGATGACGGACCGGTGTAGCATTTTGTCGAACGGACACTTTTTTCAAAATTTGTGAGCAATTAGTGTTTTAAAAACGCATCCGTATGGCCATAACTCTTTTCATAATTATTAATTGCTTCTCCTCATCGAGAGCTTTCATTTGGTATAATGTTCGACCTAATGGGTTTAGTACTCGGACCGGTCTAAATTCGGCCGGCCGTAGAAAATCCTTTTGCCCGGTCGGGCGTCCCCGACCGGTTTCCAAAAATTTCATTTAGTGCTCTAAATGAGGATGAAGACGACGACGACCGGCTGCACACCGGAGACAGGGACCTTTAGGGAATTGGTTAGTACTTTTTTTGTATGGGGTCTAAAACTCTAAAAATAAAAAGAGCAGACGAATGCAGAGATAGCGACAAAAGGCAAGGAAATAGTAAAGGAAATAGAGAGGAAAAGAAGCGAGGGAAAAAGGTGAGAGAGGCAGAGAAATGAGCAAAAAAAAATAGTGTGTGACAGACAGCGAGAGCGATCAATGTCTAACAATTTGACGGCGCTGAAAGCTCCTCGATGCTTGAGTTTAAGCCGGCAATCCTCGGGAATTGGGGGTCACGAATTTAAAATGCATCTTTTCTAGAGGGTAAAAATATGCGTAGAACGTGAATCCGAACTCGGATTTGTCGACTTCCGAACCCGAATGCTTATTTTATTAGGAAATTCGTTTAGAAATGTGAAAAATGAACTTTTTTTTTGTGTAATCATTTATTTGTGCGCGATTCCTAAAAATCTTTCCTATGCGTTGGAGAAGGGGCTCTGCAGAACCAGAATTTAAAAAATACTTTAATTTTCAGACTTTTCAAATTAAATTCTGAAAGCTGAACCCTCAAAATTTAAAACTTTCCGTTTGTATTTTCAAATGCAACAGTCGGCCTCCCCGGCGTCAGTTCCTCGGCCATCGACGACGACACTCACTGATCAGCGAGAAGGCACCGCTAATCAAGATCAAGTATTTTTAATCTGACTTTTACCATTTCAACAAATTGATTTAAACTTTAATAGTTTATTTTTAAAGACTCAGACAAAAGTTTGCTTTTTCAATTTTCAGCAAACGCCGGCGGAACAATTTGTGCTTCGGCTGGAAGCGTCTGGTACGCGGCCAAGGTTTGTCTCCCAATTTTCTCAGAGCGTCAAAATTTTTTATAAATTTGTGAACAATAAATATTGGCAAATTGAAAAAAACGATATTTGTTTAGTAAAAACAATTTTCTGTTTAGCCAATGGTTCAAAGAATTATTTAAGGCTTATGCCCGGACAAATATTTCAAAATTTTGCTTAATCCGGATTTGGAAGAGGTGCCTGGACCAAGTCCAGGACGGGTTTTAATGATTTTGTCACAAATCTCTAATAAATATTTGTTTAAATCTCGAAGAAAATAACCCTTAAGGGTCCAATGGAGTGCAGACACCGTGGACAATGAACATTTGGACAAAAAGAAGTCGAAGTGCTGTTGTATTTATAAGAAAAAGCGCAATTGGGACGAGTCGAACTCCTCCGACGAAGACGAGGTTCGTTTTATTTATGACCAGGCTTTCTCAAAAAAGAATCATGAGTTTATTTCCTAAAAATTTTGTTCATCGCAACACCAAAACGGTTACATTATTTCCCGGTGGAGTTCATCAGCACTTGAGGCCCGACATTTTGGAAATTTCTGGACCCGGGTCCTGGATTTTAGGGAGGTGCCTGCAGGGGCGTAGCCAGGAAAATTTTTTTGATTTTTGATGACAAATTTGTTAAGAAAATTGACCAAAAAATTGTAAAAGTAAAAACCAAAAGGGTCCCCCCCCCTCTTTTTTTTCTTCAAATTTCATTTCGGGGGGGGGGGAATTCCCCCTCCCCCTGGCTACGCCACTGGGTGCCTGGACTAAAAGTCCAGGTCCAAGAGAAATTTAGTGCAAGTTTAAAAAACTTTTTTTATTTTGAAGGAATGCGAAAGTGCGCACTGCCGAGGCCACGTGGAGAAGCACAGAAAACCGCCACCGTCCGACGATGGAAACGGCGGCGGCGGCGGGCCCGGGCCGTCATCGATTCCGACTTAATTTTGATTCTGTCCATTTTTACCTTTTCCTTTTATAAATTTTACAGCCCATTCTCTTAATTCACAAGTAAAATGCTTCACATTATACAAGCATTTATTTTGCTGTGCTAAGGCAGGCCAAGCCATTCCCATTGACTGCCCGGAGTTTTTGAATGGGTTAAGGACAGCAGGGCCGTAGCCAGGGGGGGGGCTGGCCTTTTCTTTTACAAAATTTTGTAATTTTTTGACAGATTTCCTTAACAAATTGAGTCAAAAATTCAAAATTTTTTCCGGCGGCGCCTATCGGCACCGCCGACCCCCCTCCCTCAAAAAAATTGCATTTGAAAAATTTGAAAATCGGCAAAATTTTCAACAAAAATTTTAAAAATTCTAAAAAATTTACTGAAAATTGAATTGTTTTTGGGGAAAAATTGCTTAAGAAAAATGCACTAAAATCCAAAAAAGCACCCCTAAAGATTGACTTTTTTCAAATTAGCCCCCCCCCCCGAAAAAAAGTTCTGGCTACGGCCTGGACAGGACTCGGATATATGCTTTCGGGGTTATCAGACCGATTGTCATTAATGGTTTAACTTTCTCCAGTTAACGACTGCAAAAACAGAGTGCACCATGACGTTCAGCACCCCAAAACACCTCTTGATGAACAGAATAAGCAAGATTTCATGCAAATTTCGTCGTTTTGCTACAATTCTCTTTTGTTCATTTTAAGCTAAATTTTCGGACTCGTTCTCCCCCAAACTTGAACAATTCGCTTATATAGAATTCTTTTGCTCAGTTGTATAGACAAATATATTTACAAAAAATGAGGCAAATCGATGTGTTTAATCCAAAATTGTTTTGTTCGAAGAGCGGCCAATTCGGCGTGGTGCTGACTCGGCTACGGACAACTCGGCTACTGGCGACTTGTTTTTGTTTTAACTTTTTTCAAACTACTCCAAATGATTAGCTTTCTTTTGTAATATTACTCAGCTTAACGAGAGCTTTCGATTGATACTAATTACAACTAGCTATCTTGAGCATAACCAAAGTTAGGACAGGAAAGGGCGAATTTATGGAGACGAACTGCTTTTCAAGTTCTAACTTTTTTGCAAGCCAACAGAATCAGAAGAAATTAGTATCAATCGAAAGCTCTCGTTGAGCTGAGTAATATTACAAAAGAAAGCTAATCATTTGGAGTAGTTTGAAAAAAGATGAAACAAAAAAAAGTCGCCAGTAGCCGAGTTGTCCGTAGCCGACTTGTCCGGACACGGGCCAATTCGGTTTCTGCTTTTTTGTTGACATAACGCCAACGCCCAATGCCAAATTTAATCGCTACTCTCATTCAATTCTCTCCACCATTTTCGTCCCCGCCTCATTTTGATGAACGCGTAGCAATGGCAACCGGTCGGAAATGAATGTCGGCGGCTGGTCGGTTGGTTGTTTTTGCCTTTTGTTGTCAACAACAAATTGATTTGCATCGGTTCCCTTTTTTATTCAACAAATTTTTTCCCCCTCCCATTGCCATAATAGAAAAGAATTAAAAAAGTTTAAAGCATTTTATTTTTGTATTTACATATTAACCTATACAAATTGCACTGAAAAACATAAAATTTTGCGAGCAAGAACGATTTAATATATCAACAATGTTACCTATAGGCTGGAGAAAATATTCTATTTTAAACTTTTGAAAAAATATCCGACTGAATAATTGGAACCGGAAAACTTGGCGCCATCCCTCAAAACTTAGTCATTAGCTAAGAAAATTAAGTAGAATTAACGCCATACAAAAGTTCTCAGTTTGTTGAACCTTTGATTAAGCGAAAGCTGACCGATTCGACTTTTCTAAAAAATGGTCAGCTTAAAATGTCTAAAAATATCACTTTTACGTGCTAATCCTTTAGATTAATTATTGGATCGTTTAGCTCTTTTCTATTACAGTATCTAAAGACACAGTGTTTTCGAATGGTACAAAGATAATTTAATTTAATTAGCTAGCTAACAAAAAGCTTAGACAGTTTAAAATTCTTGGCACCAAGACGGCCGGCGCCAATTTAAACTAATCTTCCCAAAAACAACGAAATCAAAGTTCAAAAATATATATTTTAACAGAAAGTACGCTTCAAGGCTAATAATTGATCGGTCGATCGATTGGTTTGACTATCCCTTTAAAGTTCGATGATTTTGGCGATTGATTTTGCTCGCGCACCCGTAAAATAA
>MEIZ01000014.1:43615-57921 GCA_001723225.1 Globodera ellingtonae | reverse complement strand
AACAGTGCGCGAAGGGAAGGCAAAAAGAGGAAAAAATAAAACAAAACAAATAGCTAAACTTATGTAACAATATAAAAATGTATCATTCAATCCAAGGGAAATGAATTTAATAATAATAATAATAATCTTAAAAGCAATTCCAACAAATGTAAATTTAATTTTTCAAATTAATATTATTTAAAAATTATATTAAACTTTAGTAAAAATAATAAATTTATATATTGTTTAATAAAAGTAAGAAATATATAAAAAAGTCGATGAAGTCGATAAATTCCAATTTGAAAGATGCCTTTATAAGGAAACAATTTCATAAATCAACATTTTCTTTAATATGGATCATCAAAAATAATAATTTTATAATAATGTAAAAGCCAGATCAAATAAATGTTTCTAAAAAGTAAATTTTATTTTTGTTTTAAGCTAAATTTGGCTATATGACGGACCTTTTACACCACTTTTGGTGTTTGCTTCTGATAGTTTTAATCCAGCAAGTCCATTTAAATTATTCCGGTAATTAATTACATAATTTTAATTTTAATTATGTTTTTTAAAAACTTAAACATAAACTTAATTTGAGCATATGTTGCCGAAGTTGACTTATCACTGACGCAAATGTCGCAAATAATGATCAAATTGGACCAATTTCTGTCAACAAAATGCAAAATTGAGCCCAAGGTGGAGCAAATGATCGCAAATTTGAAGGAATTGCAAATTGCATCAATTCGCCACTTTTTCGACTTTGACAACAAAAATGAATTTATGCCAATAATTTTGTACAATTTGGTTGAAAGCCTTCCGAAATTGGGCAAGGTTTGCCAATGTTCCGCCCGGCATCATGAGTTTCCGACGTTGATTTCGACAGTGTCCACTGTTGAAAATTCTGTAATTTTCCAAAAAGTCTAAAATTCTTATTTTTAGAGCATTTCGACCCACGTAATGATATAAAATACCTGAAAAAGTAAAAAATTCGAACAATTAAAAAAATCTGTAATTTTCGAGGCAAGCGCCTAAAAATGCATTTTTTGAGCAAAGCGGATAACGTACAGGTCTACAAAAAGCATTTAGAACTTGAAAATTCGAAATGTCTAACAAGTTCGAAACATTTATTTGGGATTCACTGTCGAAATCACTCACTGCCCCCCCCCCCCTAAAATAGAGCCCCCGGGGGCTTTATTTTAGGAAATACGGTATTTTGAATTTAAACGTCCAAACTTTTTGTTGTTTGTTTGGTGTCCTCTGAAAGCGCTTACGAATTGGTGATTAGAAGCTATTAATAATAAGCAAACGATTGGTTGTCTGTACAAAAAGTTGCATAAATTTGTCGTTTTTTAATTTTTTATGTCCCCTTTTTTACTAATATTTTTGATTGGTCCAATCGTTGTTCACTTACTTTTGCCGTAAATAGCGTCTGTCTACACATTGTAATATATATTTAAATTTAATTTGCCCAATCGATTAGCATTTGCTTATTAATCGCTTCAACCACCAGAGGCGGTGGGCGCCTTCAGACGAGCCCAATTTTATTTGTTGGGTTAGTTGGCACAAAAAAAGAGAGTTATGATGCTTCTTAAATGGCCGGGGGGTTATGCCCGCCCGCAGTTAGAGTTACATTAAGTTAAAGCTAAGTGATTGGACAATGCTTAAAAAAGTTATGGCCTAACCAAAAATGGCCATTTTTGGAGGTTTTCTGGCCATAACTTTTTTCATAATTATCAGATCGCTTAGTTTTTGCTTATTGATTGCTTCTCCTCATCGAGAGCTTTCATTTGGCATAATGTTCGACCTAATGGGTTTAGGTTGTAGAAAGTTATAAGCATTCGGCACTCAAACCACTTTCGACCTTCGGACCAGTAGCCTGCCCGCTGAGTTGACCTCTCCCCCCTCCCCCCAGGGCATAAAACAGAGAGTTGACCCCCTCCCCTCAGGGCATAAAACAGAGTGCGGCAAATTCACCAAACTTCGACCTGAACACCGAACTCGCGCAACTGACTTTGGAACAAAATTTGCTGGTTTTGGAGGGACTGTTCGATTTTGGATGGTATAATGGCAGTAAATTGGTTTATGACCCCAAGCACAAAGAGTTGTTGAAGACAAAAGCGGGTGCCAAATGGCGACTGATCGATTGGCACTTTTACGAAAAATTAGAGAAGAAATTCTGGGAAGTTCGCGACATTATTCGACATATTCTATCAATTGATATGCAGTCGACACTGTAGGTACCTAATTAGTAGTTGGTTGTTTAAAAATCATTTATTAAATAAAAAATAAATAAAATTGTGTGCCTTAAAGATTTCAAAATTGGAACCCGACGCAAATAAAAGTAAAATTCTGTTGGTTCGCACATTATGAAGACATTGAAAAATGGATGATTTGCAAATCGCACCAAAAGAGTGAGAGCAGCAGCAGCAGCAGCTCACTGAAAAATGGTAAAATATGAAAAAATTAAAATAATTGAAAATTTAGGAGAAATTGTCCAAAATAATGGGAAACGCCAAAAAAAAGAACAAAACTGAGAGAAAGAAGCTATGAAAAAACCGACAAAAATTTCAACGATCGTTCCCATTTTTCCCGAGGCTATTTGACATTTGCTTAAAAAATTGTTAAGCTTTTCCATATTTGGATCATTAACATAAAGCAAAGCACCAAATGAGTTGAAGAAGTACACAAACGCCTCGAAAAGTTCCCAGAAAATTATTAATTAAATATTAAATTAATTAGGGTTTTTTAATTTATTTCTTTAAACAAATTTAATTCATAAACATGTGTTGTTCAAACAAACAAAAAAAGGTTCATAACACAATTTTATATTTAAAAAAAACCATTTGTATGCACATCGAAAGTGAGACCAAATGCTCGTGCTCATTATCATCCACTTATTCATGCCCTGGGGGGCCAACCTGACGGGGGTCTCTGGTGGGCCCGTCTCAAAATTGCACAATTCAGCCGCCAGCAGCTTCCAATCACAACAGCAGCCGGCCGATGCGCATCTTTCAGCCTGCCGGGGGGGGCCTTTGAATGAGCGCCGGGGGGGAGGCGCCGGGGGGGGGAAGTACACGACAATTACCGAAAAATACTCCTCCAATTGGAAGGTCGAAAAAAACGAAGGTGTAACCGGGCAAAGTCAGCCTGCTGTGCCCCTTAATTGCTTCTTAAATAGCCTGTCAGCCCTGCAAAAGCTGCACATTTTCCCATTTTATCCGACCAAATTCCAAACACTTTTGCCCCTTTTGCGCAAATCAAATGAAAAACAAAATGTTTCTGCTTCTGTACGGAATGGGCCTTTCGGCGATGTTCGTTGAGCTGAGCAATGCTTATTTGTATGGTGGAAACATTGGGTATGAATTTTCAAAATTTTCTAAGGTTAGCTTCGAAGAAATTCGGGCAAATTTTTCAGAATTCACATGGCTTCAAAATTATGAATCAAATTTGGCTTAATCCGTTTTTTGTGTTGTCTTTAAAATGTTTCCCTAAAGACGCGTTGCTGAAACGGCACTGGTGCGCGTACGACGTCAGTGCGGCTGCGGTTGTGGCGGCGGGGGCGGCGGTGGATGCGGAGGCGGTGGTGGAGGCGGCGGCGGCTGCGGTTGCGGAGGAGGAGGAGGAGCACCACCAGCGCCTCAGGCGTCGCCGACCATCACATTGTCCGTCGGCTGCGGCGGGGGCGGCGGAAGCAGCGGGGGCGGGGGCGGAGGCGGCGGTTGCGGTGGCGGAGGTGGCACATAAATATACATATAATAGAACTTGATTTATGTACGTGTTGAACTCGTCGTTACAAGGATTCCAATTTTTGATCATCAACATACCTATAGGTGGTTAAAAATAATTGTTGAAAAGGCGGCGGATGCGGCGGCGGAGGTGGAGGAGGTTGCGGAGGCGGTGGCGGTTGTGGAGGTGGAGGCGGATGTGGAGGCGGAGGAGGATGTGGCGGAGGCGGCGGTTGCGGAGGCGGTTGTGGCGGTGGCGGAGGAGGTTGCGGAGGTGGAGGCGGTTGTGGCGCTCCGGCAGCACCGCCCGCCTCACCGACCATAAGCCTTTCAACAAGTTGTGCAGCACCAGCACCGCCTCCACCGCCAAGCGGAGGTAAAAACTTTGATTAAACCCCCATTAGCGTAAGTCAGTCGACATTTTCCGTTTCTATTGAAATTAACCAAAACTTAGGAGGCGGCGGCGGTTGCGGTTGCGGATGTGGCCGACGCCGCAAGCGTTTAGCGCCCAACTACAAGCCGCGTCGACACATGGCACGCAACTGGCGACGTTACCGATGTTGAGACTCGATTAGTGATCATAATAAGGCAATTAGTGCTTTAATAGTCTGATTAGATAACGTGCTTTACACAGAACACAGAATGGTTTATTTATTTAAGTGCTTTTTGCTTCTTTATGTAAACTCTGTTTTCCGCTTTCAATTAAATTGTGTTATTAGACTTTATGGACATAAATAAATTCAACCCCCGGGCAAATTCGAATTTTTTTTTGACATCAAATTAATGACTCTTAAATAGTCAAAAGAGAATTCTTTGAACAACCTCCGACCTCTGCTGGTGGAACCTTAAAAATAAATTAAGTATTCAATTGAAAAAAATTCAATTTCTTGTGGGGACAAAAAGAAAAGATTGAGTTGAATAAGCGAAAGATGGCGAGGATTATTCGACGGAAGGGTTGACAACATTTAGAGACATTTATTTTCATTTCCCCCCCCCCCACCAATTGTCACAAAAAATCGTCCTTTTCTCAACTTCCATTTGTGACGAATAGGCCTTTTTAAGTGTCCGAAATTTTCCCGTCGCGCAACACTGGCGCTTTTGTACAAATGCCTTGCGGCGATGACATCATAAATTTAACAAAAGTTGATTTTTGACTCTTTTAGGAATTCTCTGAAAATGCATCGTCGTTTGGCTATAAATTTGCTCGATTTTTTTGCTCCTGCGGTCACTTTTGTGGCGGTTTGTCCTTTTTATATGAAATTAACAAAAAGTCTTTTGTCGACAGTTTGTCCTGCTGGTGTTTCTGATCAGCTTTCTATTCGTCAACTTTTTCCTTATCACTGAAGAAGATGATTTGACAGTCTTTGAAAAGGCAAGTGCTTTTTCTAGAACATAGAAAAACGGTATTGAAAAGATTCGTACAAACGGCCCACGGAAAATTTTTCAGTGAATTAAAATTAATTTTATTAAAATAATTTATTTTAATAAAATATTATTTGAAATATTCACAGTTTTTCACACTTTTAAACATTTGAATTTTGGAGTTATTTTCAATGCTTTTTTATTGTTTAGTTCGGCGCCCGTCATTTCGGAATTCGACTCGGCCCCCATTCATTGGCCCAGATAAAAAGTGGTGGCGGCACGTCGTCGGTTGCCGCAAAGGAAAAAACTGAGAGAGGAGTAATCGGAAGAATTTGAGATGGAAGAACACAGAGAAAGAATGTTTTTTGAAATTTCAGTTATTTCCTTAAATTTAAATTGACTGACTCTCTGAAACGTCCGCTAAAATGGGTGAAAAAGTAAACAACACAAAATCCTTAGGAAAAAATTTAACGGGTGAAGCGTAAAGCACTAAATGTACAATATGGACATAATGTGGCACATTTTTGTTTTGGGTTTTTGGCATCAATGTGTGCAATAAAAATCTGAGAAAAAAAACAAAATTCGGAAAGGGTTGGTTTTTGCACTTCTTCAATGGCATTACTTAAGATGTGCTGCCGCTGAAGGTTCCACCGCTTTGCTCTCCATCCTCATTATCGTAATAGCCGTTCATTGACCCTTCATCATCGTCCGTCAAAGAATTCTCCTCATTATCGTCATCATCGTAATAGCCGTTCATCGACCCTTCATCGTCCGTCTCCTCATCATCGTCCTCCCATTCTTCTTCATCCATGTTGCTCTTTGTCGGCTCGGCGGTGCTGTACAAGCTCGGGTCCACAATCTCAATGGTCAGCCAATGTTCACGTCCAACCTGGTCGATGACGACGTGATTCTGATAATTCCAGCCGATTGGTCCAGTTTCGGGCATAAAAAGTGGATGTTCGCGGCGCAATACACCGAATTTCTGCAAAATTAAAAAAGTAGAGTTAGGACACTTATCTCCTCCATCGGCCAACCCGGGGCTCGGTTTATTCAGACATCATCCGAGCCGGGTCAAACCCGAGTAGCGCGAGGAGTACTTGGTCCTGTCTCTTATACACATCTAGATGTGTATAAGAGACAGGAGCAAAAGAAGAGATCCCAGCAGATTTTTTTTGTTATTGGCTATTGCTTCGGTGGACTTTCTTTTTAGGCTTATTTTAATTGGAGGCGGCTCGGCGGTGCTCCGATAGGCGCAATTTGTATAGAAAAGGGATCCAAAAAAGCGAATAATTCCGATTAAATTTTAGAAATAAGACCGAAAAGGGGTTATTTTGGGACATCCCCCTGTCGCTGTTTGTCCCCTCCCCTCCCCCTCTCCCACCGTAAATTCGGCATCGCACAGTCCTCCGACGATCATTTTGACCCACAGCCACTGCAGACGACTTGCGCCCCCGAGCGGCGTCAGCACAAATCGCTGCATCAATTCAGCCCCATAGGCGACAACGTCCGCGAATGGCACCGTCCAATCGGGCGACGGCGCCGACATATGCCGAAGGGTCGGCAGAACGAAGGAAAATGCCAAAGTGAGACGCTCCAGACGGGGACAGGCACCACATAAAATGCCAACCAAACGCTGCCAATGGTCGACAACGAGCCAATGGAGGAAGAACGGCTCCAGCACACGCAACTCTACACGAAAGTACAGCTTCAACTCCACAGACTCAGCAGGCACAACGGAAAAGTTCCTGAATTACAATAATTGAGTGAATTAGCGATCAAGTTTCTCACGAAAAAGGGGGAATTGATTTCATTTCGAATTTTAATTGAGAATTTTTTCAAAAAGATGGCTCCTCTCGAATTACACACACACCTGATTCTTTTATTCGACGTGCCGAAACGGTCGCTCTCCTCGACCACAAATTCGATGATCTGCGGATGGAACAAATTGCGTTCAGCAAGTGCGTAGATCAAAGCCGTACTGACGTGGCAAACTTCCTTAAAAATATTTTTGCTTTTTGGATGTTCTTTTTATGAACCAAAATCTATGAATTCGCTTACCATAACCAAACGAATCGCCGGCGTCGCACATTCATTGTCGCCTCCTTTTGGTGTGCAGAACAGCAGCCACTCGCGCAGCGAGCCATCACAGCGGACATGGCACCGCGCACCCGCGACGACGCACTGCCGCCGCTCAAATTGATCAGCAAGCGAAGACATATGGACTCGTAAAGTGGGAAGGCTTAAAGCACAAATCAATAAATATACCTATCTAGAATAAAGAATGGAAATTCGATAAAATATGGTAAAATTTGTAACTACTCTCTCACAAAATTGAACAAAATGCCTCCAGATTCAAATCCGGAAATTAAAAAGACATACCCAGATACCGAAGAAAACAATAAATGCAAAACATGCACTCCTTTGGTCCAAAAATGGTTGTATTAAAGCCCGAGTGAAGGCCGGTTCCGTGAAAAAAAAATTCTTATCAAATCACAAAAATCTTCAATTTTATCCCGCATCGACTCGTAATTTTTGGACCAGTTTTCTTAAAATATCGTTAAAATCTTCCAAAATTCGTCCCAGCGACGCCTATCGGCACGCCGGACCCCTCCTATTCTTTAAAAGTTCCAAAAAATTAAAGTATTTTTAAAATTTTGGTTGCAAATCTCAACAAATTGAGTCAAAATTCGAAATTCCTTAACAAAAATGCAATAAATTCGGAAAAAAGCACACCTAAAAAGCGAATATTTTTTGGAAAAAACTACTAGATTATTAAATTTGAGATACATAGACACAAAAAATCGGAACGACTTTGATTTTTCGATTAGAGAGTAAAGAAAATAAAAAAATAAAAATTTTTAAAATCACAAAAATTAAATTTTGGCGTTTCGTATCAGACAATTATCGATCAGCGACATTTATTGGCTTGGGACTCTTTGCGCAAAACAATTCAACAAACGTTTAGGTAAATGGCATTTTAAACAAAATTTTTAGCTTTCCATCCTTCCCTATAAATGGAAGCCGACTCGTTTTTGTTGTATTACATAAAGCGGAGAATTGAGAGTGGCGACGCAGGCCTCCAATGGTACGAGGCGCCCTTTTGTGGGGAGGAGGATGATGGCACCGTGCCGTGCGGTTGGCTGGCCGTCGAGCAGGCGGCCCTCAACTTTGAGAGTGATAACAGGTCGAGCGGTCGGGTTCGTTTCGGCGCGGCTCAGTTCGGCGCCGACAAGTATGAAACGTTATAACTTTTTGTTTATTTGACCAAACCAAACATTCTTGGTATCATTTGAAAGCACCATGTCTGTAGATTCTATAAAAGAAAAGAGCTAAGCGATTCGACTTAAACAAAGGAAGTTATGAGTCATCGCGCCGAACTGTCACGAAAAATGGCAATTTTCACACCTTTTAAGCTATAACTTTTTTTCGAAAAAACGAATCGGTTAGCTTTAGCTTGATCAAAGGTTCAGCATACTGAGAGCTTTTGTATGATACCAATCTTGTTTGGTTTGCTTTCTTAACAACTATGTTATGACTGATCGCGCCGAACTGAGCCGCGCCGAACTGAGCGGATCCGCAGGTCGAGGGAGCTGAAGGCTGGACAGTATTCCGAATTTAAAGCATAAGAAATTTATGGATTTTTGGAAAAAAAAGAAAAATTTAAATTTTTATGTGGTGGTTGGGGAACTCCATTTTTTTTTTGAATTTTGTCAACTTTGTTTGGCCTCAGATCTTAATCTTGTTTTTTATTTCAGAGATCAAATAGAACACGAATTGATTGACCGGCTAGCAAAGGGAGTGCGTGGAAGATCGGTCATCAACTTCAGCGCCTTTAAATACGTAACAAAATTTTTTGTTTATTTAAAATTAAATTCATTGCTAATTGTGAGATGAAAAATGCTGAAATAGCAAAATTTTAAATCTAATTTATTTATCGAATCTTTCAATCGTTCGTTGTCGAATTTTGGTTTAAAAATCGGTGTTTTTTAGGTTGTGGACACTTATTTTGAACTGTTGCAAAAGCGCCTTCAGCAAAATGCCGAAAATTTGTGTGTGCCTCTATTGGCACTGATTGCGTTCACGGGGATGTTTGCGAGACGGTTAGCCGAAATGGGTGCTAACGAACGCGTTATACGAGGTTGTTTAAAAAATAAGCAATGTTTTAAGAAGTGATTTTTCGAGCTTTAGAGGAAGCGCGAAGGGATTTTCGGCATGAAATTTACCTGTTGTCCATCTACGGCCCGGTCATGTTTCGCTCCAAATTGGACACACTCGCGGCCAGCGACAATTCATACTCATGGGTATAAAATTGTTAATTGTACAAACTTTGAATTTTTGTCGCCTTTCTCCCCCCCCCCCTTCAATGTGAAAATGAAGAAGAAAAAAATTACATTAGAATTGGCTCTTCTTTTTTAAATCGCTATTTTAGTTTTGATCAAATTTTCAACTCGTTATTAAGCTTGGATTCATTTTAAAGATTCAAACACGGCTTACCCATCAGAGCTACCCAATTCCAACATTATTATATTATCAGATTCACTAATATAATATTGTTCAGGATCGCTTTTGCTCTGACTCTTTCCAATTGCTTGAACACATTTCTTTCTGCAGAAAACAGGCGGAATGTCGGTGGAATCGATGGCCAAAATTTTTTTAATAAGTTTTTTAAGCCTCGGCTGCCCTTTTGTCGACTTCTTCCCGTGTCGGCGCTGTTCTTTGTGGACTTGCAGCAGCAGCGGCTGCCTATTTTCTGATCGTCAGGCGCTATGCCGAGGCAAACTGATAAGCTGATTATAGTTCAGAAATGCCAAAGGATCGCCAAATTTTGAAAAACGACCAAAAGCATCAATTTAAAATAAGTATTCTATTTGTGCCAATTTGTCTTTGTTAGAAAATTTTCGAGGAATTAGCCAGAAAAAATCTATTAAATTACTAAAAATTGGTTCAAAAATAAGAACTTTTATTTTTATAATTTACTTATCCCCACACTGAATGTGTTTATTTATTGAATCCATTGTTTTTTTATTCGTTTAATTTTGTACATTTTTATTTCTCATTAATAAAGCGACATAAAAGATGGCTTTTGATATGCGCAGCAAACGGAAGGAGAAATTTGGGTTGGATGGTATTTAATTTAGCGATGCTCGAAAACAATAAAAAAAAAATAGGATTCCGTCCCAATCCCAGCCAACTTTCTGTAAATATTCGGCATGAAACTGCAAAATGACGTTTTTTTCGATTGAGTACGTACTCTTTCATCCCGAGCATCACTCGTGAGCAAACGGCGCTCATATAAAAAAATTACAACGGATAAACGCGTTTGTACACGATTTGAGTGTGAAGAAGCATATGATAGGTGGCACATCGCGGCGATTTGCCACAGTTTGGGTGCACAGTGGCCATGTGCAGGCGCGCCTCCATGTGCGTGGCGTTCAACAAAATCCATTCCCGAATCATCTGAATAAAGTGGAAACTTTTCCCTCCAAATTAATTACATTTTTTACACTTGGCACGCGGAAAATAATACTGTCTAATAAATTGCTTGCAGTAAGCCCATTAAGTTTCTAAGACACCTTTCTACGTTTGAAAAGTGCGGCAAACTCAGTTTTAGTTTCTGATAGAGTTCGGTCGGTGAGAACGGGACTCCCGCGGAAAAAGTACGAGTTGGCCCAAACTGGATTTTTAACAGGACGGAAAAAAGCGGGAATCCCGGTCCCATTAAATTTTGAATTATCGTCTGGATCAAGGCCTCTGTTTCTGGTAACCGCTAGGAATAATTGCTTTTCAACCTATCCTTAAACAAATCGAATCCTTTTTTATGAGAAGTTTTTTCAGGAAATTAAAATTTATTATGTCTGATCCGACTTCGAGTTCGGCACTTTCTCGTACCGAGTATCTGAAGCGTTACATGTCGGATGAGAAAAGGAAGAAAAAGAAGTCCAAAGAAACGACAAGCGGAGGAAAGACTAACGGGTAATGCGAACTAAAATTCGATGGACTTTTTTAGAATCTGCCTAACTTTCTTTAAAACCAAAAAAAAAACTCAAAATTGTTTATTTATTCCTTTTTTAAAGAATGCGATTGCTCGAGGAGGAGGACACTTTCATTCGGACGCGTGCCGAGTCGGGCAGAGCCAAAAACCCAAATGATTCGGACGACGACTTTGAGGACGACGAGCAATTGGACGACGTAGATCGCGAGCTGATAGCACTGAAACGTAAGAGCAAAGACGCGTTGGGCCCGAACTTCAAAACGGACTCATTCGTCACCATCGAAGGAGGTTTGCAAATTGCGCAATTTTTTGTTTTACTTGAGCAAGTCATTTTGAAAATAATGCGATTGAGCGGAGCTTATTGTTAGTCAATCCTGGATTTTTTGAAGAAAAAAAATTACAATTACGAGAAAAACTAATTAATTTTTGTTTTATTTAACATTTATTTCATTTTTAGAGTCGCTTTTGGACGATTACATCAAAAAAGAGCCCTCCTCCCCGCCAGCCGTCGATGAGAGGAGGAGCAAAACGCGACCAAATGCTGTGGCAAAGGACGAAGTTAAGGAGGAGACGGTTCGTCGAACTTTTCAACTTTTGCCTATTTTTTGAAGATTTTTTTTTAAATGTTCTGTTTTTTCACTGCCTACGCGTTTTATTGTGTCCCATTTAGGACGAAGTGCCGACAACAGCGAAAGCAGCCAAAAAACGACGAATGGACGACGGGGGAAGGGCGGGACTGCTGACCAAAGAGGCGATGCTGCAGGAGCAGAAAGAGCTGCGCGAGAGGGACCTTCAGGTTGGCATTTTTAGAGGATAATTTTAAAAATTTAAAAAAAAAAAGAAGAAAATTCTTCGATGGGAGCGGCGACCCTTTTTCTTAAAATTCATTTCAATTTTAGCGTCTAAAAGCGTTGGACGCGTCGGCCGGGGAGAGCGGCCGCGACGCGGAGACGCGCACGCGCGAGACGGCATTTGAGCGAAAGCGCCGCGGGGCAAAAGCCGAGACGGCGGAGGACGTGGCGCGGAAGGCGCGCGAGGCGACCAAACAAAAAGAAATGGAGGGAAAATACGCCCTGTGGGGCCGAGGGGTGGCACAGGCGGACGAAGTAAGGGGGGGGGCAAAACGTTTGGGTAAAATTCGAAATAAATTTTAAATGAAAGTTCGAAATTATGAGAGATTTCGAATGTTTTGAATAACGTCAAAATATTCAACGCTTTTCGGATGATTTTAATTTTGCTTTAAATTTGGAGCTATCATGACTGGCCACGATTTTAAATTTGTGGTGGCCATGTAAAACAGTTCCAAAAATTATATTTTAAGTTCACTCATTTGTGCAAAAAAAAAGTTACACCAAATTTTGGTAACATTTAAAAATTGCGTGACCTTACAAAACAAAAGGTCTTTGATTATTTAGGATGCCAAGATTTATAACAATAAAATTTAAAACATAAAATTTTTCAGCGTGATGCAAAACTGCAGGAAATGGGCGAAGTGTTGGAGGAGGGCTTTGCGCGTTACGCGGACGACGAGGCGATGAACGCGCGCATGCGCGAGCAGTTGCACGAGGAGGACCCAATGGCGGAATATTTTCGAGTCAAAACGCACAAAATTCAAATGCGCACCGGTGTTGGTGGGTGCAATTTGAGCATAATAATTAAAAATTTTTTAAAAAACCCTCCATTTTTCCCCCTCAGTGTACCCGACATATAAAGGCCAATGGCTCCCCAATCGCTTTTCAATTTCGCCCGGCTACCGATGGGACGGCGTGGACCGCTCCAACGGGTTCGAGTCGAAGCTGCAACTGGAGAAGAACAGGCGGAAGGCGCGCGATACGGACGCTTACCGCTCCATTGCGGAGTGCGAAGACTGACAAATGTGTTGTGTGTGATGTGATGCTCGAGACGGATTTTATTTTTCTTTTTTTATTTTTATTGATATTATAAAATTATTCACATTGAATATGCAGAGACTGCAAAGAATTGATGACGTTCAGAGGCAAGAGTCTCGAGACAGTCAAATGAAATGAAATTCTGTTCGTTGGCCTTGGCCTCCCTTTCTTCCCTTTGGCAATTTCCCCCGTTTTTGATTTCCTTACAATTGAAATGTTTGCCCTTTCATGAATTGCCTCTAATTTTACATTGCAAAAAAAGTTTACCATATTTTTTACCTCATTTTATGAAAATGAATTTTTTAAAGAAACTTACCCTTCTGACGGGCAAATCCCTGGAGAAGTTGATCCGACCGATTCGGTCCAACTCAAATCGGATGGTGTGGTCGCGTTCCTCGCCCCTTTCAACCGTTACAAAACCTTGCGAAATTTGATGACAAAATTTTAAATAAAAGTTATTTTGTTTTTATAAATGGAAATCTTTGAAGAAAATATTATTATTTCCCTTAACAAATTGAATTTACCATTGCTCATCACGGTGTTCAACGCCACTTCGGATGAATTTGGCCATCCGAGCAAAAAGCCGTGTTCGCTGTGCAATTCCGTCAGGTCGCTGTTGTCCCAGGCGAAGGCACTTCAAAAAATAATATATAAATATTGGCAAATTAATTAAATAATTAATTTCTCAATTTAATTAATTAACAATTTAATGAGGGGCCACCTGTAGTTGAGCACCGGCTGTTTGAGGTGCGTGTTGAGGCTGAAGTCCAACGTTTCGCCGTAAGTGAAGCGCGGGATTGTGGGAAAGTCGGCTTTGCCCCCAAAATCGCTTTTCCATTTTCCGATCAGAAAGGCCAATCGGTGCAAATGGGGCGGCACCCGGCGCAGATCGTACACTGCAAACAGCCGCAAATGATTACTAATTACAGTATTTTCAAAACATTTTCTTATTAATTACTGTAATTACAGTATTTTAAAAACATTTTCACTCTTTTCTAAGGTCAAATTTCCCGGCGAAAAGGTTCAGGAATTTACGCGTAAATTTCGCCTGTACGCATTTTTAAGAAAATTGTTTAATTAAAAAACATTTTAAAATATATTTTTGTTGCCAATTATATATGTTCTTTCTCCCCGTTTTACCCACTTTCCTCCACCTCATTGTCTTGCACGTCCACTGTATAATTCTGGCCGCACATTTGGCACGAACGCCTGCACAACCTCAGCACCTCCGAGTCCTGCTCGCAACTGTCCGGATTTTGTGCCACCCACGTGAAACTGCGTAAATTTTGGTAATTAGCTAGCTACAGCCCGGTCTGTCCATTTTAATGCTATCATTTGGGTGGCCTGAGGGCAGGTGTA
>MEIZ01000013.1:900649-921892 GCA_001723225.1 Globodera ellingtonae | reverse complement strand
CCCTCCGAAGAGGCCGCCGCCACCAATCTGAAAACAAATTGCAAAAATTTGTTGTTTTGACAAAATGCCAACGAATGAAAAAAATGGGAAAAAAATGATGAAAAATGGGGAAAGGCACAATAAAAAAATTTTTGTTTTTTATCTTTTTCGATGGGGGGACCTCGCCGATAAGGCCGCCAAATCGGGTGGTAAGTTGGCGCGCCGGGCGCAACAGCAAATTGGCCGCATAGCGGCGCCTTATCATTTCCAACTGCAGGAAATTTAAATGCTTAAAAAAATGGTAAAGAACAAAAATTAAAAATTCCTTCCTAATTTTGCAGAAATTTGAAAATTTTATTATTAATAAAAAAAAGCGAAAATGCGGCTTAGTTGGTGCCAAAAAAAATTGCCGTCGATATCAATCCCCTGATCGGGAGTGATTTGGTGCCAAAAAATAGCCCTCCAATCAACCCTTTAATCGGGCGAGCAATCAATAATTAAGTCTTGGACAATGCCATTCAAGCAGAAAAGAATGTGGCACCAATATTTGAATAAAGTTTAAATAAAAATTCATAATAATATTTTTAAATAAACAAAATTAACCTCGACGCCTGACTTTCGGGCGCGCCAATTCTCCATGATCAGAAGGCCCGCATAAATTTTGCCGACCGTCAATTTTTGGAAGCAAAGATCTGATTTTGTGAGGGGGGGGGGGGAAATTTTCAAAAATTTTTTACGTCCAAAAATAATTTTTTGTTTACCCCCATTTGGTGGCACCACCAAATCGATGGTATTTTTCTTTGCTTTTAGTGGCCAAATTTTGCGCAGCGTTTGTCGCAATTCTTCGTCCGCTTCGTCCATTTCCTCCACTGCAAAAATTTTGAAATAAAAATTTWAAAAAAACAAAAAAATTTTTTTTGTCCGTTAAYCAACCTGGCCTCATTTTGATGCTCAACGATTCGCGGATCAGTGCAAAAAGTGTGGTGGTGAAATGCACAGTGCCATCATCGGACACGGGCCTGGCAATAAACACAAAATATTATTTAAATATATTACAAAATATTTAGCATTAAAAATACTTAAAAAATCAAAATTCATATAAATTTTTATAAATTTAATTAATAAATTTTTTTTAGCTATTATGAATAAATGATGTAATTATTTTAATTTAAAATTTAATTGTTCCTTCCGAAAGTTCGGGGGTATTTATTTAAAAGAAAGATTGGAAAATCAGAAAAAAAACAAAGCCCCCATCAGAACCTATCCCCGACATTTTTATTCGGGGGTTTTCGCCCCCGAGGGGTCTTTATTTAAATCAAATTTTGCAATTATTAAATCACACATATTCATGCGGATCAAATGCTTGTAGGCAAGGCGATAGGGACATTTGCGGCCAAATCCAACGGGCGGTGCAATGTTTCGCAACATTTCGTACATGTCCGTGTAATGAATGTGGCCACTGCAAAATTGGGGTGAATAAATTGTAAAAATGATTCAAAATTTGTATTAAAAAATGTTAAAAAAATGCATTAATCATCCGATCGTTACGTTGCGGCCGGATCAAAGTCGGCCCAAACGCGAATGAACTCGTCCAAATGGTGGGGGCCAAGAATGGACGAATCGCGGGTCAGGTAGTCAAAGTTGTCCATGATCACCGCCACGAACAAATTCAGCATCTTGAGGAGAAAGGTTTTTCTTTAAAATGATCAGCTGGTCAATGTGTATATCAATTTTCTGACACTGATCGGCAATGATTAGAGCGTTCAAAAAATAAAATGCAAAAATTGTTTTTGTTTGGTTGAGCAAGCTGATCAAAACATGATCGGTATTTGTGGGAGGCTGATCAATCAGTCAATTCGAATCTGTTCAAAAACGAACAATTTGTTTTCAAATTATCTGTCAAAAAAATGATCAGTTTTCTGGACTGATCAAACGGAGGGATTCGGACGGGTGCCGTTCAATATGAATGGGTTTTGTTCTGATCAATTTAGCGCGGATCCATAAGTTAATGGGTCCTTTTTATACAAAAAAAATTTATTTAAAATATTTTAAATTAAAAAAAGGTCGCAAAATTATTAAAATTAAACGTATAATTTTGTTTGTTCATTTTGCGTACCAAAAATGAGGAGAGAAAGACGAAAGTGACAAAATAGGCGTAGCTCAAATTTGTGCCGCACGTTTGCAGTGCACCGGCGGCACCCGCCGCCGATTTGTCCAACATTTGAAGCACCGCCGCCGACGCATTTGTTTTAGCGCACGGTTTGCCCACTAAAATTGTTTTTTAATTTAAAAAACGATAAAAAATTATGTAAATAAATTTAAATTTAATAAATTTAATTCAACTCTTTTTAAAATAATAAAAGCATTCATTTTATGTATTAGCAGCACGATTTTGCCGCTAGAATTTTATTTTTAAAGCATTTTCTCACTTCTCTGATTTTGTCCCCTCTACTATCTAGCCCACTTTCTTCCCCTTATTTTTGGAATTTTCAAAGAAAAAAAACTCTCGAGGGGCCCGCCATTCACGCGACGCGTTGTCTTGCGATATTTTCTAATTTCAGTGTGCTGCTTGACGCAACGAAAGTCCAAGTGAGCCCAAAAAGACAAAGAACTGAGGACGAATGGAATTTTAAACCGATAAAAATGGACTGATTAGACATTGAATTTATGCTTAATTGTCTGAAGGCTCAAAGATGAATGGATTCACCAATAGTGCTTACTAAAATAACTGCTGATTAAATAGACGCCTGCGGGGGGTGGAACTGATGAGGGAGTAGGTATAGGGGGGCTTTGCCTTTGGCTACTGTTCCTAGGGGTTTTCTTTTTATTTTATTGAATTTTTTATTTATTTAATTCTCGGAAATTCACTTCTATGCGGGCACTTTTGGTCGAAAACGATTTTCACCGCTTCTTTGCCCACAATAAATGTTATAGGCAAATTAAATAATCTTACCTAACCAAGAGTAGAAAAATTAATGCCCTCGGAAATTCACTTCTATGCGGGCACTTTTGGTCGAAACGATTTTCAGCGCTTCTTTGCCCATAGTAATAACTTGATCAGTTTTGATCACAACAAACTTTTTTTGTTCGACTCAGCTCATTGAGCTAAGTGAGTCTAAATATATAAGAACAGGAACAGGCCGAACTGTTGATTTATTGAACCGCAATCTTCCCAATTAAATATTTTTAAATTATTTTAATTAAATTATATACAAAAATATTTTGTGCACCTGTTGAGCTCAACATAATTTCTTGCCATGCCTCACCGGTTGCACAACTGTAAAATTGAGGGGGAAAAACAGACAAACATTGCTTGATTGATTGATTGATAAACATAATGCCAAACAGTTTAAAATTTTTGAAATGCTTTTTACCGAAACAACAAAATGACAGCGTTGAAAAATGACTGGAAATTGTTATGCCGATTGATTTCTGTTGTCGGGTCCTAAAATGTTTAAACAATGTAATTAAGAATTTAGTGGCATTCTGTGCCGCCCCCCCCCCCTCATTACCAATTGAATGTTGCCAAACACTTGCATACCCACAATGGCATAGATGAAAAACAGCATTCCGATCAGCAGGCACACGTAGGGAAGCGCCTGAACGCCGCAGGGGCTTTTGTTTTTAAATTTTGCCAATTTGTTATAAAATGTCCTCCAAAAATGGAATTATATTTCCCAAAATCTAACATGAATTTGTCAAAGCTACGCTAAATGCCCTTCAAATAGATTGTTCAAAATAAGTACAAAATTTTAAATTTTTAAGTACAAGGGTCAGTAGTTTTAAAGTGCTGTACTTGCCCCATTCAAGTACGACATTTTTGGCGCCGCCCTGATTTGTTTTTTTTTTATTTGTTCCCGCCATTTTTGTTCACCTTAAACGACTGAACAAAAGTCCACAACAAAATGCGAATTGTGTAGCCTTGTTGGAGCAGTCGAATGAGCCGCGCGGCACGGAACAGTCGCAGAAAGCCCAGCGAGACAAAATGACCACCAAATTCGGTGACAAGCTTTGAGAAATATTGCAAAATTTATTTTAGACAAAAATTCTATTTTTCAATATAAATAGATAATAAAGCCTAAATAAAAACAAATATTTTTTTTTGGTTTCAATTTATTTAAACTTTAGGTTTTAATTTGCTTTTAACAAAAAATAAATGAAATTTGAATTCGATTGCAAAAATATTAATATAGGTATATAAAAATATTTTATTTTGGTTGCTTTCAAAGTTCCGCAATCGAATCGAATCGATAAATAATAATAATACAAATAATATTTAAATTAGATTTTCAATTTTAATTTAATTAATTAAAAAACTATAAAAAGAGAAGTAAATAATTACCGCGTCTGTGATGGACCCAACGACAGTGATGAAGTCAAACCGATTCCAACCATCTTTGAAATAATTCTGAAAATAAATAATTTCTTTTTTAATTTAATAAAAAATAAAATTAATTCTACCCGAACACCAAAGGCCAAAATTTTGAGGATTGACTCCACGGTGAACACAGCGGTCAGAGCGGTGTTAAAAATTCCTTAATAAATGGGTTAAAAACATTCACCAAATTAAAGAATGTAAATTAATTTATTTTGCAAAATTTGTAATTAAATAAAATAAATTAAAATGTTTTTAATTTTTATATTAAAATAAAATTCTAAATATTATAATATATCTAAATGAAAATGAACATGTGAAACTTACTCAACACTTTTTCATATTCCGTCGAGTTTCCATGGAATTTCATCATCAGAATAATTGTGTTCAGCACAATCTGAATTTGTCTTGTTTTTAATTCGCAGAAAATATGTAATATATTGTATATATTTTAAACTGTGGATTTAAAAAGTTGAATTATTTAAAATGTTTCGTTATTTCTAGGGTTGGACAAAACCGGATATTATCCGGGTCCCCCGGATACCGGATAGCTCAAAAACACCCGGATACCGGTTCCGGATCCAGCATAATTTAGCTGTCATCGTTCAAGACCGGATAATTTTTATCCAAAATTGTCCCATACCGGTTCTAGATTATTCGGTTTTGTCCAACCCTAGTTATACATTTTTTTAAATTTCGTATATGTTTTTAATCTGTGAATAAAAAATGTGTAAAAAATGCTTAAATAAAATGTCTCAATTTTATGTTCCCACCATGGCCATGATGAAATATTCAAATGGTGTGGAGGTGACGAGTCGCCAAATGCGATATTTCATCGAGTTTTTGTCCTCCGGCATGAACAACGAGCGTGGACGCGCGTTCAGTGCAAAATCAATGCACTGCTTCTGCATGCATTTAAATATTAATGTTTTTTTTTTTTTATAAAAAGCAACAATTTTTAATGATTTTTAAAAATATATTTAATTTAAAAAACACAAATATTGATAAAACTACTAAACCCTTTTTTATATAAAAATAATTAAAACAAAAATAAAATCAAAAATGATTTTAAATAATCAATTTAAAATAAATTTATTAAAATTATATTTTATATTAAAAAAAATTGGTTCACAAAGAATAATTACAGACATTTTTTTTTGTAAATTAGCAAAGAAATAAATCATTTATTAACCAAACACTTACATTTAGACATACCTATAATGTGTAGTTTTTTTTGTAAAAAAATTTTAACGCAAATTTTAATTGCTTAATAATTTTTGAAAAAAAAAATTAATTTGTTACCTGATTTTTGTCCAAGTCGCCCTCGGACAGTTCGGCCTCGCCCTGCTCCTGGAATGTGATGATGATCAGTGCGACGAAAATGTTGACGAAGAAGAACGGGAACACGATGAAGAACATCACGTAGAACAGCGACACCTCCACCCGATAATATGGGGACGGGCCTTATAAATTAGCATTATTTATTATTATTATTTTAAATTTATTTAAAAATATTGATAATTAAAAATGTTTTCATTGGTTGAAAGGCCTTTTCAATTAATTAGGTATTTTAAATGTTTATTCTCCCACACCTTGATCCTCATATGTGGTGTCCATGGAGTTCTGGCGAATTCCAGGCCAACCTGTTTTTGTAAATCGTAATTTGTTCACTTTCATTTAAACTATTATTTTGTTTGTTAGACTCACAGTTTTGCACAAAGTGTAGGGTTAAAATTTACCGAAAGTTACCCGAGATTCAAAAAAAAACGAGAAATTTATTGAGTCGAGATTCGAGAACATCCCTAGTACCCAAGGCATTGTATTTGCTAATCTGGCTTTACATAATAGATCATTTAAGCAACATTTGTTTGCATTTTGTCCGATTTGTACCTACCGGACTTTTTTCGCCAAACGTTGAGCCAATATAAATTTTGGAATGGGCATCAAAGAGGTTTTAGAAAATGGGTTAGCCAATAATTTTCGGTAAAAAATCTCGGTGAAAAAAATAGATGTGCCGATGCGATTATTGCCTGCGAGGCTCAGGATTTAGCGCCGGGATCCCCCGAGTTCCTCCAGTATTCGCGCACGCACTCACCTTCGCTGGTGGTCACCACGAACAGTGTCAGCATGGCATTGATTGTGTTGTCATAATTGAACGGACGCAGGCGCCATTCGCGCTGCTCAACGCGCGGGAAAAAACTCTAAAAACAAATACAAATACCGTAAACACTCTTTTAATCCCCCAACCTCCAATAATCCCTCACCCTCTAATAATCCCCCACTCTCTGAATAGGTTGAAAAATAATCCCCCATGTGGGATTAAAAGAGTGTTTACGGTAGGTTAATTTGATTTTAAAAGCAAAAAAAAGTTGTGTATCAGGGATGTGTGTCGTATCATATCGTATCGGTAATCGTAAATATCGTAATTTAAAGCCATATCGTATCGTATTTTGCTAAAACCACGCATATCGTAATTTTTGCTAAAAAATTTTCGGGGGGGGCAGTTTGGGAAAAGGGATGGATTAAGCGGGATTTGAGACCAGTCTGGGTGGCCATTCCCGAGGTCCGGCTTAAATTATCTTTTTTGTTCCGCTTAATGATCAAATCAAATTAAAAAAAAATTATATTCTTTAAAATCTAATTAATTAAAATTAATTGCCTGCGCATCGAACACAAAAAATTGGCCATGGCATTCGTGCGCAAACTTTTTTGTCCGATCGGTGCAGTAGAAAAAGCGGCCCTTGAACAGTTGGACAGCGATGACCGCAAAAATGAACTAAACCATCAAAAAAAAATTGTAAAAAATTTTTTTTTCAAAATTTACTTGAAACAAAAAATAGACGATGAGGATGTTGAACACATTCTTAAAAAATCAATTGAAAATTTGCCACGAACCAACAAAATGCATTAAAAAAATGAATGGAGAAATTGTGGTTTTGAATAGGGCAAATAAGGCCGGGGATCGGGATTGAGACTGAAATTCCCTTTTTGGGACTGAAATTCTCCCCTTATTATAATGCCGGGGTTTTTTTTCAAAATTTATAAATTCGTTTTGTCTGTTAGTCCCCCCGGTCTTTTTTTGACCGGGATCCCCCGGACTTTTTAATCTTGATCCCGATTTTCCTTAAATATTCCGATCCCGAGTTTTCCCGACTCTACTTCTAGTGTTTGAAACCAACCTTTAACGAATTGACAACACAATCGAACACTGCCTGAAATGGTGATAATTCGTACACTAACCAAAAATAGCAAATCAAATACAAAAAACACGCAAAAAATTTGAAAATTGTTTCACTTTTTTGGGCATAAATGTAATAACTACACCCTAAAACTACCAGCTAATCACTTCTTTACATTAAAGCTTCAAATCTAAATGTCGTCATTTTTTGATCACCCAAAATTAGGGCCCAGACGACCGTATTCTCGATCAAAATCTTTCGTACAAAAACAAAATATTTTTGCCCCTCTCCCCCGCCAACCTTCAGCTTCGGAATGCGCTTGATGGTTTTCAACGGTCGCAGCACACGCAACACGCGCAATGATTTGATTGTGCTCAAATTTTTGCCGGTTGCCCCGGCGGTGCCACTGAAAAAATTAAAAATTTTTGGTTTTGTTTAAATAAACATTTTTTTGAAATTTTACGAAAATGCAAAGCCAACAAGCGCGCACACAACCACAACGCCGTCCAGCACATTCCAAAAATCGCGACAATATGAGCCCCGGTGGAGAATGACGCCCTGGTCGATGAGCTGAGAGATGAAAATAATTTTGCTTTTTGTTTAATTTATTTTCAAAACATATTTTTATAAATAAAAAAAAGAAACGATTTTATTTATTTATATCTCATGAAGAATATGTCGTTGGTTGTTGTTTAAATTAATAAAAAAAAATTTTCAATTAAAGTTACTATTGAAAAGAAAGTCCATCCATCCATTTTTCTTTTTTTGAATGAGTCTCCTCATTTGTGTGTTTTTTAATTAAAATAAAAATTTAGTTTCGAATAAACAATTAATTACTTTCAGCAACATTTCACAGGCAAAAACGCCCGTGAAGCAGTAGTCGAAGTATTGCAGAATTTTGTTGCGCGGATTGTCGTCGTCCACCGGATCCTCGGCGGCCAGCGAAATGGACGACGCACAAATTACAGCCATCACAACCTTTCAATTTGAAGCAATTAAATTATTCAAAAAAATATATACAAATGCTTATTTTTAATGAGGGAAAAGAAGTTGTTGAAATTCAAATAAATTTTGAGCAAAATCGTGTTTAAAAAATGGGGAAAGTTTGCAGAAGTTATTGAAAGTGGGCTTTTTGCTTTAAAATGCAGTAATTAATAGGTATATTTATGTATATAAAAAACAAAAAAAATAAATAAAAATGTAACCATTTCAAAATATTTAGTGGCCACCACACTGTGCACCAAACATCGAAATGTGTTTGTGGGTGCCAGAATGAACATGGACGAGAATGGCACAATCGCTTTTGGACCGCCGAAGGGGCTTTCCTCCTCATCACACTCCTCCTCTGCAAACAAACAAAAACGGCACAATTTTTAACAAAAAGAATTATTCTTTTATGCATAAATTTTGCTATTCGGAAATAAAATATTTGTTTATTAATTTATTTTCAAAATAATTTTAAAAATGTTTATAGGGACTAAAGCACATAAAAAATGACTTAAAATATGGGCTAGAAATCCCCCAAAATTGCCAAAATATGGCATAAAAAATGTGCTTTAAAAACTGACCAAATCAAGTCAATTTATGGCTATATGCTATTTAAAAATTAGTCAAGTCAATCTTTCTAAATTTTTTTTAAATTTCTAAGGGTATATTTTCTTAAGAAATTTTGAGAAAAATGCTGAAAATTGACTTAAAAGCGAAAAACAGCGAAATTTGGACATGTTTTTTTGTTGTTGTTAATTTCATAAATTTTTTTTACCGTCTATTTCCCGCGTAAATTCGCCGTCAGCGCCCGCCTCCAAGTCGCGCTCGTCATAACCTGATGATTTAAATATAAAATTACCTAATTCAATTAGCAATTAAATTATGTTAAAAAATCAATTAATGTTAAAATTAAATTTATTAAATACAAAAATAAAATTAATGTTTAAACAATATAAATTAATTTTGCATTCATTTATTTACCCAACGATTCCGACTCCTCATCAAACATTTCATTGGCCTTTTCATCGGCCTAAAAATGTCAAAAATAAATATATCTTTTCTAAACCGTCCATTTTTTGCCTCGTCCGCAGCGGTCAACTCTTGGGCATTGGCCAAATTGTCCACGGCAATGGCCAAGAACACATTGAGCAAAGTGTCTGGAATTTAAATAAAATATATACCCCTAATTTAAATATTTTTAAATAAATATCAAAGTAACAAGAAATATATTTAAAATTTAAATGTTATAACATAAAAAATATACAGTTTCCGAACAGCACGAGCACAATAAAGTACACACAGTAGATCATGCCGCCACCGTACACCCCGCCCTGGGACTCGATGGCCAAGTACATCACCTCGTTCCAGTCCTCACCGGTCAAAATCTTAATAAGAAAATTGTATATAGTATATAGTGTATATTATTATAATCTTTTAATTGCAACTTTTTCCAATTGTAAATTGAATTATTTTGCAAGAAAATTGACGAAATGGCCTTAACAAAACAATTTTTTTGGAGTAATTATTGGTAAAAAAATTAACTTATCAATCAAGAAAAAGTGGCATAAAATTATTTGTCAACATTTTTGACAAGAACATTTAAAAAGCCACTAATCTTGACAAAAACAATTGGTTATTTTTAGAGTGATGGATGATGCTTATAATTAGAGACCGGACCGATATGCTCCAAAATTCGCCAAATATGCGCATATATATGCTCCAAAAAAGGCCAAAATATGCATCAAAATATGCCAAAAATGCCGAAATATGCACCAAATATGCCGAAATATGCACCAAATATGCCGAAATATGCACCGAAATATGGCACTTTTGGTGCACTAATTTGCGTAATACTTAATTTTTTCTTCTTTTAACGTATAATTAAGTAGTTTTAAAGCTTTTTYGCGTATTATTTTATCATTTTTGGAWAGTTGAAAAAGATCGAAAAAWKSRCGGYGGTTTTAACTGTCAGGCCAATTCATCGCCAGATGGCCATCTCCGCGCCAGCCACTCGAGCGCTGAGCCATTTCAGCGCTGCGATTTTTCCCCTTATTTTTATAAAATGTTCAATTCTTCAAGCATTTTTTTCGAAAATGACTAAAACATATCGTTAAAAATATGAATTATTTTTCAAAAACAGCCAGAAATCCATGATTTTGGGTTCATTTTTACAAATTTTTGGTCAAAAATGCCAAAATATGCTCGAAATATGCAAAATATGCCAAAATATGCAAAATATGTAAAAAATATGCAGGAACCCCAAAATATGCAAAATATGTTTTTTTAAACTTGACCAAAAAAGCTCAAACCAACGCGAAAAGGCTATTTTTAAGCCGTATTCCTCAGAACATATGAGCATACAAAATATGCAAAAAACATATAATCCGGTCTCTACTTATAATGTACTTGAAACACGGTGATCAGCGCGATGGGAAATGTGTCAAAATGCGTGTACGGGTGCATGTTCTGGACAAATATAATTGATTTATTTTATAATTTTGTTTAATTAATTAATTATAAAAGAGCTTTTTTTTATTGTTCTCTCTAATTACCTGAAAATTGAATTTGCCGCCAAACAATTGCATACCAAGCAGTGCAAAAATGACGATGAACAGAAACAGAAGGAACAGCAGGGAAATGATCGAACGCATTGAATGGAGCAGTGATCGGACCAAATTGCGCAAACTTTGAAAATTATTATTATATTTTTTTTGATTGATGATAGAATAATTTAATTGTTTCGAGGATATAATTTAAATAATCCAATATATTTATTATAAAAAATTATTAAATTAAAGCATTTTTCTACATTTTGCATAAGTTGATCATTTTTTATTATAAATAATAAAAAAACTTCTTCAATAAAAAAATTTATTAAATTTATTCGTTTACCTAATTGCTTTAATTAACAATTAAAATTTTTAAATAATCAAATAAATAAATTCATATTTGCTTGTAATTCAAATTGAGCCAATTAAACACCTTAGCCAATATGAAGTGAGCTTGAAAATTCGGAGAAGCCTGAGGGCTCGGAGAACGGAAATTCTTAAATTTAAAATGATTAATTTAAAAAACAATTTAAAAAATATTTGTTCACCCAAATGAACCGCCTTTGAGCTCCGAATAAATGACTTCAATGGCACTACCAACAATAACAATGCAATCGAATCGGTTAAATCTGAAAACAAAACAAAATCACAAATTTTTTGTTGGGGAATAATTTTTTTAAATAAAAAAATTATGTGTAATCACTTTGATGTAAAATAGGTTCGATAGCCCATGGCAAATATTTTGATGAGCATTTCACTGATGAAAATGGCAAGAAATGTGAATTCGGCATATTCTGTAAGGAGAAAATTCCAAATAAAAATATTCAATAATTTAAATAATAAAAAAAAATTACTCAAAAATTCGGTGAACCATTCGGGCTGAAAAATAGCAAAATTGTCATATTTTTAATTTATTTTTTAATTGAATTGAATCTCATATATTTTCTCATTAGCACTGAATTTTTTTAAATTTAATGATTAAATTTGTTAAGCTAAATGTTCGAATTTTGTTTGTTTTTTCAAATTTTAACAAAAAATTATTTTATTATTAAATTTAATAAAATATTATTTTGTTTATTTAAGCACGCACCTGTCCGTGATGTTCACTGGCCACACAAACTGTGTTCAAAAAGACCAAAGTGATCACACTCCAGTAAAAAATCTGCAAAAAAATTTGGTATTCAAAAAAAATTAAAGCATTTTTTTACCTGAGATTTAACAACGTGCCGAAGACAAATGCGCAGTCTGCGCATTTTGCGATGCCAATATGAGGACAGCCCGCGCCGTGAGAACAACGAATTGCGTTTGCTTTAATTATAATTAATTAATTATTAATTGCTTGTTTAAAATTAATTCAAATTTTTACCCCGCTTCTCCGGAATTGCGATGCACTGGAACACCACTTGCATTCAAATACCTTCAAAGTTGGGCGTCAATAATTAATAAATAATTAATGAGAAGTTATTTATGTATTAATATTATTCGAAATGGAAATAATGATTTAATTGTCGACTAAAATTAATTTTACTAATAAAATAATTTGAAGTAAGTATTTAAAAGCATTTATAATTTTATATGTAAAGTTTCAAAAATTCAAAATTTTTCCCAGTTATTTAAATATTAAAAAAAATTTTGCTTTTTACATATTTTCAACGGCTTCAGGGTCTTCGTCGTCCAACGCCTCCTCGTCCTCCTCTTCCTCAGTTTCAATTGAGTGCTGTTTAACTCCATCCTTTTGGATCATTTTGTTTGCTCGACGACGCGCTAAATTAATTAAAATATATTTTTATTAATTCAAATTAATTTTTTTTGTGCAAAAAGTTCCGAATTCGGACATTAGCGGAGCCAAAATTTTGGCGGTCGTAAATTGTTTTTTTTCGGCATCCAAATACACATAAAAAATAAACATTTTCATAAAAATGAATGCATTTACCTTCCATAATTGTCACACGCTCTTCATCGGTCGTCCTTTTTTAATAAAAGAAAAGTTAAACGATTCTATTAAAAATTTAAATTATTTTTCAAAGGGAAATATAGAAACAATAAAGAAAAACGGATTTTCAAATTTTATTAGTAAACTTCGAATTTTACTGAGTTTAAAAATAATTTTTATTCAAATAACACTAACTCCTCGTATTTGAATATTTTCAAATTTTACTAGAAAAATCGAATAATTCTAATATTCAAATAATACGCCGACATGCATATTGTTTTTTAAATATTCCCCCCACTTATCCGCACCTCGAAACGTCGGAGTGCCAACCCCTCGGGGTTTAAATGATGGCATTTTGTTTTAGTTTTACCTTTCCTCATTCAGAATCACATCTTCTGCCGTAAAAATCCACTCAATGTAGCCTTCCAATTCGCGATTGATTTGCTGCATTCGGCGTAACTTCAAAAACTCGCGCCGATTCTCCACGCGTTCCCTGGAGGCAAATAGCAAAAATGTTTTTTAAAAATTAAATTAAAAATTAAAATTTAAGCATTATCACCGCCTAACCTTTCTTTGGCAAATTCACCGGAAAGCACTCCGAGCACCAAATTCAGCATGAAAAATGAGCCGAGCACAATCAGCGGGATAAAATAGGCCCAATTGTATGTGCTGCCCAGCGAGTCGTTGGTCTAAAACAAATAAATAAATCAAATAATAATAAATATTATAATTTATTTATATATATTTTATTTAATAATAATACAAAAGAATGAATGAATGTGACCAAAAAGTTAAAATATTTCTAATATGAAAATCAACCACTTTTATAATTATATTTAAAAATCACAATTACGCTTTTGGGATGGCATTTTTGTAAATTTTACTGCCTAAGAACATTAAAATGTTTTTAAATTAAAAATAGGCAGATTCCCAATTTACTCAATGATTGATTTTTTTGAACTGCTCACCAAAAAGGGTTTATTTTTTGAATCTGCCGCTTCTTTAAAAGAACAGAGAACCGGAGGACGAACCAATTTTTCGGGCCCTGGGCCCCAACTCAGTCCCGGCGATCTAGATCAGTTCTGAACAAAGCCAAAAAATGCTCGGTCGAGATCCAAGTATCGGTATGCCGAATTCAACCCCGATGGGATGCCCGTTAAAATCTCGTTGGGATCCCAAAAAAATCCCGTCAGGATCCCGAACAGTATGGATTGATTTTTGAAATTGCTTCTCCGATTACGGATTTTCCCGGGCTAATTAGCCCGTAATTACGGTGGGTACATGGAGAATGGATGCCTTCCTCACTTACATAATACATAATTGTTGTCCAACCCTCCATGGTGATGCATTGGAACACGGTGATCATGGCAAATGCGATGTTGTCAAAGGAGGTGATGCCGTAGTTGGGCCCAATCCAATAGGCCAAGCAGACGGCACCCGGCTAAATTAATTTAATGTTTATACATTTTTTAAAAGTTAATTCAATTTGTTTATTTAAAATATTTTGTTTGTGTTACCACATCACAATTGTAGGCACCAGTTGAAGCCGATTTATTTGAGCTACAAATTGTTCAAAATAAAAAAATAATTTTTATAAAATTAAAAATGAAAAAGTTTAAAAATATTGCCATGGAAATGGCTTCTCCGAAAGGTTCACAATTTCGCCAAACGTGTTGTAGCAGGCTGCGTGGAAAATGCCAGAATAAAATTCCTACAAATATTTTTTAAAATAATTTCAATAAACCAAAAACCCTTATTTAATTTAAAATTAATTAAAAATAATCACACATTTCATTAAACTTTTTAAAAATTAAAAACAGACCAATCCAATGATGGCAAAAATCACAATTGCGAACAGCACCAACAGTCCAATTTGCAAGAGGGGCGCCATCGCGCACAGAATGGACTTGAGCACCACCTGGAGACCTGCAAATTGAATAATTTTAATTTTTCTAAAATAAAAATTAAAAGCTCACTCGGAATTCCGCTGACCAGCTTCAGCGGACGGAGCACGCGCACTGCGCGCAGTGTGCGCAAGTCGACCCCCTCCTGGCCAGTGCGCGAAAATGGCATCATGGAGATGACTCTAAACAAAAAAATGAATTTATTGTAAATTATATTCAAGTAAATTGCTTTTTAAAATGCTGAAAATTAAGCTCGGACTTGAGCCCACCCCCTCCCCCCCTCCTCCCATTCAATTTCAAAAATATTAAAATTGAAAAAAATCAATATGCCCAATATTTTAGACATTTTCTAATTAATTAGTAAATCCAAAGGTTGTGTATTTTAGAATAAATTTCATTTTAACACCAATTGATTTCTTAAGCTGTGTTTTGCGATTTAAAACTAATTTTTTTAAAATTAGAAACACTGGGGACGCCAAAGTATAAATTTTCTCTTTAATATTTTAAATCGGTGTATACGGAGTTTGTTTTTATTACTAGTAATAAAAAAAATTTTTTGCTTTTTTAAAAACTTTGAGTTCTAAATAGAATTAATTTTGGAACTTTTAATTTAAAGGAAACAAATCTTTACCCGGTCACAACCACAATGAAGTCCATAATGTTCCAACCGGAGCGCAAATACGATCCTGTAACAAGAAGTAAAATAAAAATAAATTTTTCTTTGAGTTTTTCCAAAATTTTGTTTGAAAATTTTGTTTGAAAATTTTGTTTGAAAATATACAATTAAATTAATTTGAAAAAATAATAAAAATTTTGGTGTCCCCGCCTTTGTGAAGGATAAAGCCGAAGGCGATGATTTTTAAAATGCATTCAATGCAAAAAATGGCCATGAAAAGTGGCTCTGTCTTCTCCTATAAATAAAATGTTTATTGAAAATTTGTTAATTAAAAATTTTTTTACCAATTTTTCTGACAAAGGCTTCTTGTCATTCCTGAATTTTTTATTATTATTTTAAAAAAATTTTTTGTAGTACAAAGAAATTTGATTATACAAAATGAAATTAAAATGTGAAATTATATTAATTTCGGAAAAATCTTTTCAGAGTTCAGTTTTTTAATTTAAATTTATTAAAATATTTAATTTGCCCGCCTTGGCAAATGCTGTTCCATCGCAAGCACCACACAATTCAAAATGATTGTGACTAAAATAAAAAATTCGAATGGGCCCCATTCGATGATAGCACGGCTAAAATTGTTTGTTTTAATTTTGAGAAAGAAAAATTAAAAAATAAAATTTTTTACGCATTTTTTCGAATCACATTGTCCTCACTGAATATGAACAACGAGGAGGGGCCCTGAAAAAACATTAAATTTTCACTAACAACAAAAATGTATATTTCTAATTCTTATTAGAAGCAAAATATTTCAATTAACTTAATGATTAGCTTTAAAAAATGTTTAAAATTAATTTATTAAAAATGTAATAATTAATTAATGTCCTTTTCATTTTTAGAAATTTCAGAATTGGTATTAAAATAAATAATAATAATTTTAAATTATTTATTTTAAAATTTTTCCCATTTAAACAAATTTAAAAAGTTCTACTAGTACCTTTTCCCTGACACCGCCCCCGAGGGTGGTTTTTCGCTGCCCAATGAGTCCTTCCTGGGCCTGCCGCTGTTGTTCCTTCCGAGCTTCTTCGGCCGCTAACCTAATTGAGAAATCAAAAATTGAAATTAAAAAAATTGTTATTTGGCAATTCAATAAAATTATTAACCTTTTGAGTTAATAAAATGTTATTTAGGTGTATTATTATGGTTTTATTTGTTTAGAGAAATTAAATTTTCAAAAATGTTTTTTCGGAATCTTCCCCCTAAAAATGAATAAAAAAATATAATAACGCTTAATTTCGCTGTAACCTAGGTATCTTTGCATTTTTGGAAATCAGAAATTTCTTTAAACATTTTGACAATATTTTTCGAGAAACTCGAGACTGCCTTTTACAATCAGCAGGAAACTTTTCACCGAGCCCTTTTTTTATGTTTAATTTTTATATCTTTTTTTTCGCGCGCGCCAAACTTTACGCGTCAAAACACCTGGCGATCTGATCGATGCCAATGTGCATTTTGCTTGCGGACGCGCGCTTTCCGACGTGCTGAATGCCCCCCACGGGGCTCTGACAATTGGCGGTGGCGGCGGCTAAGGAGCTGGCACGCGCACGGTGCGTGCCGCCATTCGCTGGTGCCGTTGTGGGGGTAATGGCGCAATTTTTCAAAAAAGGCGCAAAAATAGCTTAAACGCAAATAAACGGACTTTTTTACTGTTGTAAAAAAAGCATTAATTTTCGTATCAAAAGTTATCAGCCATTACATTAAATTTTTTGGCATAAAATTACAAACAAAAATCTAATAATAAAAATTAATGCACACATTCATAAGTAAAAAATTTGCTCTTAAAATTAAAATTATTAGTGAAAATAACAAAACAAATAAATGTAACTAATTTAAAATCTTTCAAAAAACTGTTGCAGAAATTAAAATCTGCCAATAAAAAGCCAGATAAGATTTGATGAAAAAAAGCAAAAGACTAAGATTTTGAGAATTTTTGTACCGATTGTTTTTGGCACTTTGTCCTAAAGAGATTTTTGCCAGCGGCAAAAGCAATAAATGCCTTTTGTTGGCAAAATGCCCCGGAAGCGGATAAAGTGAAAAATGTGCCTGGCGAGAACATGCGCCCGGAAGAGGGGGCACTTTCATTGTTTGGAGGGTGTGGGCAAATGAGTGCGCAAAGTGGAGAGAGTGTGCAGAGAAGTGAGGGGTACGAGAGTGTTTGATAAAATCAGAGGGACTGAGAGAGAGAGAGCGCGAGGGAGGGGAGAGAGAGAGAGATGCCGAGAGAGAAAAAGGGGGAGAGAGAGAGAAAAAGGGGGAGAGAGAGAGTGAGCAGAGAAGCGAGATCATCAAAGATACAGCGAAGTATGAAGGAGAGAAAAGAAAAATGCAGGGGCAGAGACACCAAAGGGGGGGGGGCATAGAATGTGCTAAAAGCGTAATGCCAATTCTTTCCTGCATTTTGGCAAAAAAAGTTCACTACCATTTGAACACAGTCAAATTTGCCCCGGTAAACCAAAAAGAAAAATCGGCGGCAGACATTTGTTTCAAATGTAATTTAAAATTTTAAGAAATTTGTCTACATTTTTAAATTGTGTTTATTTTTAAAAACAAATACCTATATTAAAAACTTAGAAAAAAATAAATTAAAAAATATTGGGAATTTTTTGAATGAGAATTCTGGAAAATGGGGCCGAAATTTCAACGATAACTAATTAATATATGCCCTCATCATGGCTTCGTGGGAACCTCTGTGTTTCCATTCATATTGCTGCACCCTTCGGGGTCGACGGCATTTTCGTCACAATTCCCCTGAGGGGGCGATGGCTGGGCGCCTTCGGCTTTACACGCATTAGCCCCTGTCTCTTATACACATCTAGATGTGTATAAGAGACAGGTTCAACATTAAATGACGAAAAATGTCAAAAATAACAATACAGAAATAAAAATATTANAAAAATGGCACAAAAAATTGAAGTGAATCGATTGGAAAGGGCGGCTGGTGTTTTGGCTGCAACATAGCGCAAAAAAAAACTTTATTTAAATATGTTCAACATTAAATGACGAAAAATGTCAAAAATAACAATACAGAAATAAAAATATTAATAAAAATGCTTAAAAAAAGATAATAGTAAGAAAATAAATAAAAAGTATCAAATAAATTATAAAAGACCTAATTTATAAAATTAAATTTAATGATCATTAATTAATTTTTTCATAAAATTTTAAAATAAATATTTACAATTGCAGACACCGCGAATCATTGGGTTTCGGAATGTTACCGATTTTGATCAAATCAAGATTTTTTGTCCAGAACAATTCCCGAACTCCCCCGTGTAATTTTTTTAAAATTTTATGTTATTATTATTAAAGGAATTTTCGAATTTTGAATTTTTTACACTTATCGGGCAGGATTATATTTAAAATTATTTTCTGCCAACCTATCACGACGTCGCCATAAATAGGAATAATATGCAAGCTGCAGTCGGCCCGGCTGGTTATAGGAACTCATAAAATCCGACTTCGGCTTCAATAGGGCACGGAACATTGTTTTTGGAATTTTTGTGTTTCCACCACTTTTTTTTTGGATTTAATTGAATTTTATAGGGCTTCTGAAGCCTACAAGAATATTTGGGAAAAATGGGCCATAATTGTGCCGGAAAGTGTAGGGCGCCAAATTGGCAAATTTTTGTTTATTGAAATTGACAGTTTAAAAGCTGAGACTAATGGGAATAAACACAAAAACGAAATGAAAATAAAAAAATTTAAAGTAAAAATTGTAAGATTTAACATAAAATAACAACAAAAAAAAGTTTGAATAAAAATTATTCGTAAAAATATAATAGTGTAAAAAAATTATAAAAAAAGGATCTATTAAAATTGACATTTTGAATTTACGTATCAATGTTTAACACCAAAAGATTTTCGCCCAATATTTTAACAGGAATTCTAATTTGTTTAATCTGATTGAAAACAATAAAAATAAAAGTTATTTTTTAAGCACAATTTGGCGTAATTTTGGTTATTTTCATTTTTACCCTCCCACAGCCGGTAACATAACGGTGACGGCAAATTCGCGGAGTGCCTCGCCGGGCAACGGCGAATTTGCTGTTGTTGCCAACAAATCCCCGTTGGCATTTGTTGGGGGATGATCACTGGCGGCGGTGTGCCGACGATGATGACGGCCGTGGAAGAGGTAAACGCGGTCCATGGCATTCAAATTGCGCGGGCTCACCGGGCTTGGCAGAAGATCGAAAAGAACACAAAAATTGAAACAACCAAAAACAGAAGCAAGAATCCGGAAAAACATTACGGAAGTATTTAAAAGATTACCAGAGTTCTGGAAATTACGGGAATCGAAAAAAACGGAATTGGAATTCCGCAATTCAAAAAATATGGAAAAATTATGGATTAGTATCCCAGTATTTAAAAATCGGAATCGAGAATTAGAATTCCAGAATTCAAAAAATTATGGATTAGATTCCAGAATTAGTATTCCAGAATTTATAAATTATGGAATTAATTCTGGAAAAAATACGGAATTGGAATTTCGGAATTCAAAAAATTATGGATTAGTATTCCAGAATTTATAAATTATGGAATTAATTCTGGAAAAAATACGGAATTGGAATTCTGGAAAAAATACAGGGATTGGAATTCTGGAAAAATACGGAATTGGAATTCTGGAAAAATTCGGTATTTTTTTCGATACCGTAATTTTCCAGAATTTTGATTCCGTATTTTTCCTTCACAATAATTCTAATTAATCCAATAATTTTTTGAATGTCCTATTCCATAATTTTTCCCATAATTGATTCCGTTATTGAATTCTGGAATTCCGATTCGGTATTTTTTTCGATACCGTAATTTTCCAGAATTTTGATTCCGTATTTTTCCAGAATTCTATTCCGTAATTTATAAATTCTGGAATACTAATCCATAATTTTTTGAATTCCTATTCCATAATTTTTCCCATAATTGATTCCGTTATTGAATTCTGGAATTCCGATTCGGTATTTTTTTCGATACCGTAATTTTCCAGAATTTTGATTCCGTATTTTTCCAGAATTCTATTCCGTAATTTATAAATTCTGGAATACTAATCCATAATTTTTTGAATTCCTATTCCATAATTTTTCCCATAATTGATTCCGTTATTGAATTCTGGAATTCCGATTCGGTATTTTTTTCGATACCGTAATTTTCCAGAATTTTGATTCCGTATTTTTCCAGAATTCTATTCCGTAATTTATAAATTCTGGAATACTAATCCATAATTTTTTGAATTCCTATTCCATAATTTTTCCCATAATTGATTCCGTTATTGAATTCTGGAATTCCGATTCGGTATTTTTTTCGATACCGTAATTTTCCAGAATTTTGATTCCGTATTTTTTTCAGAATTCGGATGATTCCGGAATTCTAATTCCGTATTTTTTAATGCCAGAAATGCATAATTTTTTGAATTCCGGAATTCCAATTCCGTATTTTTCCAGAATTCCAATTCCGTATTTTTCCAGAATTCCAATTCCGTATTTTTTCCAGAATTCCAATTCCGTATTTTTTCCAGAATTCCAATTCCGTATTTTCCAGAATTCCAATTCTGTATTTTTCCAGAATTCCAATCCCTGTATTTTTTCCAGAATTCCAATTCCGTATTTTTTCCAGAATTCGGCTGAATTCCAGAATTTCAATTCCGTAATTTTTCCAAAATTCCAATCCCTGTAT
>MEIZ01000013.1:871689-894319 GCA_001723225.1 Globodera ellingtonae | reverse complement strand
AAAAAGGGCCTCCCAAAGTTTGTGTTGGTTGACAATTAGCGCCGTCCGTCTGCTGCTGTTGGAACGAGTGAAAATCCATCCGGCCCGGATTTGCCCCCCAGGCGCCAATTAAATCCTGCTGTGGTGACGGGCAGCCTCGGGGCATACTTGCGCCTATGGCACCACAAAAGTGCGTGCCGCCGCCGCAAGTTTTTGTTGCCACACGGGGCACCCACAATATGCCCTAACACAAAAAGTTTGGCGTAGTGCAAATACGCGTTCCTGTGTGCCGTTAAGGAAATGCCAAAAAATGGATCAATTTGGTTTTAATTGATCACACACATCCAACTGAATAAATCAATCCAAGTCTTTGCTTAATAAATGAAATGATCAAAATAATTTGATCATCTCAATTTGTTACTACCCAAATGAAAAATCAATCTAAATACTAATTTAATCCTAGTGATCTGATGATTATTGGCGATCAGAAAGCCGATCAAAATTGTAGCAACAAAAATTGGATTGGAAAATTGTTTAAAGCTTAGGGCTTAAATTTATTATAAATATTTTTAAACCTTTTGTTTTGTAAAACTAAACTATCTCACAGTAATGGGGCGGGACTCATACGGCTCAATAACAAGGACTCAATGTCTGGACTCAAACGAATAAATTTGTTTCAGTGTTTTAGTGTTTTCATAAATAAAAAAATGCATTTTTGAATTAAATTTTTAAATAATTCATAAAAAATCCAAAAAAATTGGGATTTTCTTAATTATCCATGCGAAACTATTTTTTTTAATAAAGTAAACATTTTTGTGGGAAAAGCCCCCAAGAGGTTCATGGATTTTGTAAGCACAGGCGTCACCATCAGAGAGTATGCATATAAATGTTTTTTGCTTCGGGATTTGACGACGGAACCAATCGCCTCGGGGGGTGTACCCTCGCCGTCCGTTCGTCCGTTGCGCCTCATTAAATGTTGGCACCGGCACACCCTGTCAAAGTCAATTAGGGCATGAAGCAGCAAAAGATGAGCATAATTCGGCTAATGGATGGAACGAAAAGATTGCAAATTTATATTAATAAAAAWATTTGCAATTTTTTCTTTTATAATTTAATGTTTACAAAAAATGTTTTTACAACAATAATTGTAATCGCAACTTCTTTAATTCCAACATCTTCACTCGCGCACTTATAACTACAGGGTGACACAAAAGTCCTGCACCACTTTTAAAATTTATATAACTTATTTTCGACTTTTAAATGAATATATTATTGAACATTATTCACTTTTATGTATTACACGCACACACCAAAGTTTCCGTTCTTTGATGAATTCAGTTTAAACATTTTTGAGCAAAGGATTCACGCTTTTCAACTTTTTTAACACATAATGAATATGAGCAATGACAAATATTCTACAGAAATGTTGAAACTTTTTTTGCAATATATTTTAACAACATGTTTACTAAATAAAGTTTATGATAATTAGACAGAATACATACAAAGTATATACATAAAGAAATAGGGAACAATAATAATTTGTAAAGTTTTAATCGAATTGCATTTTCCCTAATCCTCCTCCCCTCCGGTGGTGACTGCGACACTTTTTGTCGAAAAGTGATTAGTCACAATGTTTTCACGCCAATAAATAATTGGTGTGACGTAAATGTTTTTACGGTTATGGCGGCGTGGGGGTGGAGAAGTTCAGCAAGTTCATTTCCACCATCTTCACGCGCGCACTTTAAGTTATAACAGCGTCCAATTTGAACATTTTGTCTCCCAACCAACCCTTAAGGGGCATTTAAATAAATTGTGCAATTTTTTGTTATTTTTACACCAAATTTTGTCTAAAAAAAGCACATTTGAGGTGCCACACAATTTTTAAAGAGTTTTTCAACACCATTTTTAATAATTTTTTAGCCGTTCCGCCGCCGGCGTGAAATTTTAACGAGTTAAAAATTGACCAAAATCATAAAATAAGGCAAATAATTTTTCAAAAAATTTTCAGGCGGCGCCAGAAAATGTTTTTTAAATTGTTTTAAAATTATAAATTAAAAGGTCCTTCCAACTTTCTTGTCTGCCTTCTGACTGCCGAATTTAAATTTAAATTAATATTTTTAAAGAAAAATGGCAAAAAATGGACAAAACAACGCATTCCCGAAAGAACTGCTGCACCTTCTGGAGACTCATTTCTCACCACAACTGTTGGAAATTGCTCTGAGAATTTACAAGGCAAAAATTGCAATTTAATTTAAATATATTATAATTAAATAATTTCTTTATTCACAAATATTTCCTGAAATTTGCCCGTTGTGCCCTTGGAAAAACAATAAATATATTTGTCTGCTTACCAGATACGGGCCTTGCTTGTGATAAATGATTTTAAAATTGGACAAATTAATTTTATTTTTTTGCTTCAACCCCTAAAATGCTTAATCATTTTTTAAATTAAAATAATTTGTGCAGTGTTTTTATATTTTTGGAATTTTTTGTCATGATTTTTGATCAGCGATCAGTGGACAAAATGAGTGATGGGCGCGATGACTAATGTGTGAAATGCGATCCTCAAACTCAAATATAGAATTCTTGCGGCTTTTTTAAGTCGAGAATATTTGTGTCAGCGATCAAAAAAAAAAAGAGAAAATTTTCAAACAAAACATTTTGTGACTTAAATTTTCAACAAAAAAAATTCTCTTTTAAATTAATTCGACCAGATGGCCAATAAAATATGTTTTGGAACCAAAAAGACAACATATGGCCCTAAAATTCCATGCAATAAATATCAAAACTCTTCAAATTGGTCCCCATTAATTTCCCCCCTCCCCTCCCCTCGGGGGATTCTAAAGCAGTGGCGGCAGGTGGCCGGACACTCGCTGATGAACAAAACATTTTAAAACTCCGATTCTATTATTTATTATTCATTCATTCATTATTTGTCGGTAAGAACTAGGGTTGGACAAGAACGGGTATCCGGAACCGGAACCGGAACCGGGACCGGTATCCGGGTGTCCAGGATCCGGGATACCCGGTATCCGGGGGTTGGATCCGGGCGGGTTAAGCACCCCTAATGGTGGTATTCTTTCGGAGTGATTTTTTTTATGGTGTTAGCGCTATTTGAAGACATTTTGCCATTTCCTATTAAATTAAATAGAGAGATATGGGCTTCTGTAATTTGTTTTTTATAATTAGTGGGCCCGGATTTTTATGTTTTAACATATTTTTTTCGTGGATTCCCTACCATGAGAGAAGTCCAAAAATAGGATTTGTTTTGAAAAATTTTTTAATTAAAGCGACTTTTTAGCACATATTAAAACATATTTTGGGGGTCTTTTTTAGCACATATTTACTAACATATTTTAAGCTTTTTCAGAGTTTTAGCGCATATTTCGCCATTTTTCAAAAAATTCCTTAAGAAAAATGCAATAAAAACGAAAATACACCCCTACTTTTTCACGACTAAAAATTCTGCCACAAAAATTGAAAATTTTTAAAATTCCATATTTAAAAAAAAAAATTTTTTGAAATGCCTTTAATTTACATATAAAAATTTTTATTTTTATTTTTACTTCAATTAGGACCATTTCTTGAAAAAAAAGTGCCATATTTAAAGCCGATGGTTGTCGACCCTAAGCTGAAAGGCATTGGCAAGGAACGCGGACTTCGCATATGGCGCATAAATGTGGGACAAACAAAAAAAWTGTTGAAACCAAAACAAAACAAAACATAAAAATTCAGAAATTTGCGCTCGAAGATGTGCCGGAGCAGCAGTATGGCAATTTCTACAGCGGCGACTCATATATAATATTGAATGTATTTAAAATCAAATATTTTTAATTAATTACCAAATTTTTATTATTCATTAAAAATAAATTTTAAAAAATGTAAAAAAATAATATTTAATGAGTTTCAAAAATAGAATTTATATACCAAACGGGAAAACATTTTTATTATGAAAGAAATAATATAATTTTATCAAAAAAGGTGATGGAATTTATATTTTGATAAAATTAAAAATTATTTTTTACAGACAAAAAATGTGGGCGAAATTGGCGAGTACGATGTCCATTTTTGGCTCGGCAAACGCACATCCCAAGTATTTATTAAAAATCACCAAAAATTGGGAATTTACGCTAAAAAAATAAACAAATTTATGCCAGGACGAAATGGGCACGGCGGCCATCAAAACGGTGGAGCTGGACGATTCGCTGAACGGACTGCCCGTCCAGTACCGGGAGGTTGGTTGTGTTCGGGCACAATTTTTTTGTTTTTGAATTTTCTAAGGAAATAAATTTCATTTTTTGTTTAGGTCCAAGACTATGAGAGTTCGCTGTTTCTCAGCTATTTCAAAGACGGAATAAAGTGAGTGGAAACACAAAAACAGACCAACATTTTGGGAATAAACCTATGAAAGGGGGCGGCAATTCGATGTTTGTTTATTCATTTTTCGCAAATTTATTAATAATAAAATCCATTAAGGTTCAGGTACTACCCCTTGAGGAAACGATTTTTAAAAAATCCCATTTAAAAATTCCATTAATGCTTAAGTACCTTGAGGGTGGGGTTTTAAAAAAATCCATTAATATCCAGCTATCTTGAGTTTCGCAAATTCTTTAACAATAAAAAATTCCACAAAAATTTCAGGTACCCCCGGTTTATAAAAATTCCATTAATTTTAAGTACCTGAGGGTGGGGGTTTTACAAAAAATTTCATTAGCGTTTAGGTACCTTGAGGGCGGGGGTTTTACAAAAATTTCATTAGCGTTTAGGTACCTTGAGGGCGGGGCGGAGTCGGGCTTCCGTCATGTTGTGCCCCCCTACCAGAACTGGGCCCCCAAACTGTTCCATTGCAAAGGAAAGCGCAACGTCCGGTGCACGCAAGTACCTCTACCTGCCTATTTAAAATGTTCAAAAATTTAAATAACATTTTGCCAAGGTCAAATGTGTCAAAGAAAGTTTGAATTTGGGCGACGTGTTCATTCTGGATTTGGGACTAAATTTGTATGTGTGGATGCCGCCGATGAGCGGGCGTCTGGAGCGCATTAAGGGCATGAATGTGAGCAATTTGTATAAATATAATTATTAGGCAGCGCGTTTTCAGGCACAAAACTGGTCGAAATCGGCAGGCAAATTGGCCCCCCTAAAAAGCTTCAAAATTGGCACTAAAAATCGTTTAAAAAAATTTTGTGTTGCTTTTTGCAACAAAAAAAGAAAGAAAAACTCGATCTTCAGGGGTGGAATTTTTCGGTTTTATTGCATTTTTTTCCTAAGGAATTTTTCTAACAATGGCAAAATAAGCACTAAAACCTCCGAAATGGCATTTATTAGCATTGAAAAGTCGTTCTAATTTTAAAAATTTTGGGGAAAATGCTCATTTTTGAGCTTTTCTCATCATAAACCCTATGTGCAAAAAAATAACGCCTAAAAATTCCGCTTTTAAAGCCCGGATCCGAGACCGGATTATCCGGATCCGGCTGTCCGGGTTTTGGGCAAAACCCGGGTTAACCGGATCCGGTCCGGTGTGTTTAAAATTTTGGAAACGATTCCCGAATTCGGGTGGGGCCAAAATTCCGGACTCTTTCTAATGCTTTAAATAAACAAAACAATTTAAGCATGATATTTATTATCATTTAATTGTAATAAATATTAAAACAACAACAACAACAATTTTTATTATTCATTTCATTTTATTTGTTTTAGCAAGCAAAAAGTATTCGTGACAAGGAGCGCGTGGGGCGGCCAAAAATTCATGTTCTTGGTGAATGAATAATGTTGCTAAAATTAATTTTGTTTTCAAGACATTTAAAATCTTGAGGACCGATCGAGATTTAAAATATCAAGAATCTCGATCGGTCGTGCTCTATTTAAAATCCATGTTTTGGTTTTCAGACCAGGATTGGGACAGCAACGAGGAATTTTGGCGTCATTTTGGCGGCAAACAAATGGTCGAATGGATCAAAGTGCCGAAAGCCGGCGGCGACGATGACGAATATTGGCGCGCAAACCGTGAAAACATTACGCTGTGGAGGTGCCGTTCATTTTGAGAATTTTTTTATTTTAAAAAATTGAAAAAAAAACATTTTTAAAGAGTTTCGGATGCCAGCGGCAAAATGGAAATCACCAAAGTTAGCCAGGGCGGTCTGAACGCGGTGGACTTGGATTCGAAGGTAGACAAATATTGGCGCTTTATTTTTAATTTCAAAATGCGAATTTTCCTTAAATAATTTATTTATTGTAAAAAAAGCGTTAAAAAATTTAAATAGTTTAAAAATAATTGTCAATTTAATTATTATATTTATTGAATTTAAAAAATTAAAAATCTCAAAAAAGCGCTAAAAATGTTAGAATAAATCTTTTTTTGCCAAAATTTTTCTCAAAAAGCTTATTAAATGTTTTCAATGTTCGATATATTTTTGTTTAGAAATTTTTTTATTTTTTAGGATTTTTTGTACAAATTTGTTGTTTACTTTCCAATATAGTTTAGTTTATTTATCGATTTAAAATTTGAAGAATTTTAAATAAAATTCGTTTACGAAATTTCAAAATTTGCGCTCCAGGACGCGTTCATTGTGGACTCGGTCAGCGGTGGCCTGTTCGTTTGGGTGGGCAAAGGTTGCACAATGGACGAGCGCCGCAAGGCTATGGACTGGGGCCAACAGTACCTGACGCAACAGGTAGGTGTACTGTAGAAGCTCAAACACACCAATCTGCTTGATGGATGTGATACTGTAGAAAATATTGTGAAAATGTATTATTATAAAAATGTTCAAAACAAAAAAGCAAAATTAGAAACGGCCCCCGAACACACAAATCATTCGCGTACTGGAGGGCGCGGAACCGGAATATTTAACACAATGGTTGCATTTATTGTTTAAATCATTCATTAATTATCGAATTTTTATATCTTTAATTTGTTTAACTTGAAATGCTCCCTCATATATTTAAATAAATTAATATTTAAACTCGCTATAATTTTTATTAGATTTAATTTTAAAAGCGATTTTTCAATTTTTCGGTTCACCAATTGGAACACAAAAAGACGTACGGTGGAGTTCAAGCCGAAGCTGTACCAGTGTTCCGACGAGACGGGCAAACTGCGCGTGGAGGAAATTGCCAATTTCTATCAAGAGGTTGGGGGGGGGGATAAGGAAACATTTAAATTAAATTAAAATTCTAAATAATTTTAATAAAAATTCAAATAATATTTGTTAAAGGATTTGGACGGGGACGATGTGATGATTTTGGACGGGCTGAACACCATTTATGTGTGGATTGGAAGCGGCGCAAACAACCAGGAACGTGACGGGGCCAAGACAACGGCAAAGGCATATACCTAATTGTTTTGTACATTTATAAATTATTGTTTCAATTCAATTTGAAGAAATATTTGGAAACGGATGCGGTGCCACGGCACAAAAAGGCGAGCATCGAAGTGATCTGGCAAGGCCAAGAGCCGCCGACCTTCAAAAAAATGTTCCCCAATTGGGACGACAAATTGTTTGCCAATGTGAGAGAAGAAACGTTTATTTACTTAATTATAAAAAAGTCTTTTTCTGTTTAAAAGCACAAATTCTTTTCATATTAAATTCCTTAAAAAATTTTAATTAAAAGTATTTAACAAAAATGTTTAAAATATGCAAAAAAAAATTTGTTCCATTTTGTAGAAAGTCCGAAGCTATGAGAACATGCGCAAATTACTCTTCAAATAAGCAGCAGCAAGCAGATTGGTGGACTATGTGGAATTATTAATGCTCGATTTTTAAACAAATCGAATGTTTACCTCCTATTTTTTTGTTTTGATCAAAATTCGAAAATAAAACGGCACTTTATTTATCATTAAAAAAATGCGACTAAAACTATGTATGCGCTTCTTGGCTTCTTGTTACATATTTCGTGATCAAACAATTTTCGGTGGGAGGCCGGAGTGATCTGTGATTCTGATCGATCGGGATTGGGCCTGATCAATGGCTTCGTTTTGGTCCCTTAGTTTGTCAACATGGTAACCGTGATTATAATGCTGCTGATCAGACCCTCTTGGCGCTAATCCAGATCGATTGACCAACTCTGATCACTCTTGCTCTTTTTTGAAAGAGTGGATCGATTTGTGTCAGATCACGGATCATTTTCTCAAAAAATGTTTGATCATTCACTGATCATTGCCGAGGGCTAACTAAAGGAATGAGAGGGAGACCGACCGACCCGTCAAATAAAAAACAAATTGGACGACAAATAGGGGAATGAATATGCGCAATAACTAAATCTGATTGATTGATGTTTTAAATTAAGCGTCGTATAAAAATATGTACATAATATTAAAATTGGAAATTCAAAAATATTAAAAGCTTGTTCAAAAATTGATTGGTTTAAGCACAAAAAGAGAGAGAGAGAGAGGAGATCCGCAGAACACAAAAACGGGGGGGAAAACAAATTATCCAATCAATTCAATTCAAGAGAAGAAGCGGAGATATGGCTTAAATGAAATGAATGAACGAATAAACATGAGAAAGGCGCAGGTCATTTGGATTATTAGTCTCTTTTTTGGACCAAAAATTGACAAAAATTTTTAAAAATGCGATAAAATTATAAAATTTTTGGTCCAATCCAATTTTCAAAGCACAAAGGTCAGCAGCGGCATCATTAAAAATCATTTAAATTTACATATTCTTTGATCAATTAAAGGCTCAAAAAACAGGAGTTGGTTTATCGATCAATCGATTGATTCCCCAACTTTACGGACGGCACTCACTGATCGTCGTTGTCCGTGTCTAATTCCTGTTAAAAGAATAGCTCTTATTATACACATATTCACCCAATTTAATTTCAAAATTTCATTGACATTTTTGCCCAATCTTCTTCGGCACTTTTCTCAAATTTTACCAATCGACTCCAGCAACTTTTAATAATTTTTAAACCTATTTTCCATGGCATGGCATTTTTCTTAGTTTTGGCCAAATGCCTAACGCATTTTTGTCTATTTTGGCCGCACCAAACATTTTGTTCGTTTATTGCCTCTGGCGGCGCGTAAAAGATGCCGCCGTCCTCCGCTTCGTCCGCGTTGTCGTTGCCGTTGGCGGTGTGCACAACGGCGGCAACAGTTACTGCTGCTGCTGTTGCTGCTGCTGCAGCTGCAGTTTCGCTGTCTGACCGTAAGTGACGCCCACTGCTGCTGCGTCTGCAGTTGGTGGTAATGTACAACAATTGTTGTCGATGCCCTTTTGTTGTCCCCCCTGCAGCCGACTCAACGCCATCGGCGGCGTCGGCATCCTTAAACAAAAATGAATCAATTTTAACAAATTGTTTTAATTGTACCTCGGCAGCTTCGGCCGCACTGCAAACCATGTTCATGCGCAGGAACAGTCGCCGACGGTTGACGGGCGGTCCTTGAAATTGAACAACTTTTTATTTTAAAGCATTTAAAATTGGTCCTCGTATATATTATAATATATATATATATAATGTCGGCGTATTATTTGAATGTCGGCGTATTATTTGAATATATAGGATTAATAATCCTACAAATAATATGCCGACATATATAATTATAAATATATTGATTAATTAAACGCTATTTACCACAAAAACTGAGCAAAACCGGCAAAAGAATGAGCCCATGCGCCGCGCCGATCAGCACAATGTTCAGATACATGCGGAAATAATAAATTTTGAACACTTGCGAATGCGCAAAAGCGAGCACAAACTGTGAATTTAAAAAATTGTTTGCATTTGTTTTTTTATTAATTTGGTGCCTCACAATGCCGCCAAGCTTTGTGAATGTGATGCCGCTGAGCACGGAGCAGCCAACGCGGCACAACGCCTCGCTGGCACGCTGCACGCGTGTCGTGCGCGTGCTGAGCGCAAACGCGCGCACTATGTGCGCGCAGAATTCCACCGAAATGCCAACGGACTGAGAACAAACAAAAATATGTAGACTCTGTCTCAAACTCAATGTATGTAAATGGAAAAATTCAAAAAATCTCAAATTTATTAAAATTCGAAATCACAAAGTTCGAAGAGAAGGCCGCTCCCAATATCAAATTTAGTACGATTTCGTTGCGTTCAAATTTTTATAATTAAGCAATTCAATTTATTTTAATTAAATATAAACATTATATTATAAATAATTTAAATTGCTTGTTCATCGTTTACCATTACAAGGTTGACCACGGAAATTGCTGCAAATTAAAAATAATTAATTGATATATATTTAAAGATTTAAAAAATCGTTAATTGTTTTGAGGAAATTATAAAACATTTTAATTTTATTCCTTAACAAAACAACATGCCGTTGAAGTCGATGGACCAGAACCACATGGAGCCGACAACGTTCAGCAAAATCAACGCAATCACCACGACGATGATGAACGCTGACCACGGGTCCATGCCGAGAAGCACCGTCGTGACACAGAAAATGCAGGCCAACGACAGGATCACCTTACAAATAAATTATAATTACAGTATTATTTTTGTCTCCGATAAATTCACAAATTTCTTATTATAAAACAAAATGTACCCCTTATTTCTAATTTGTAAGGTAAAAAATAAAACCCAATAAATACTTAAATATCCAATAAAAATAATCACTTGAAAGTCCAAATTTAAAAAAGTTCAAATGATCAAGGGAAGCGTTGAAACACGATACGGCTTATTTAGCAATTTATATTCTTTATTTTTGGCATGTTGCCTGCAAAATTGCTGTGCGCACGATGCCCGTGTACTGCTCGTAGAACACATAAAACGTGCTGTAGGGGAACACCTCCACATTCGGCTGGTTCAAAGCGTCCAGTGCTCGGTTGATGTCCCGTGTGATGTTCTGCGAGATCAGCTGCGCACTTTCCATGGCCTGAGGTGCAAAATTTAAAAGCGATTTTTATAGCGCCTGGGGCGCAAAATTTAAATAATAAAATTTGTTAATTTCATTCATTTAATTACTTTATGTATTTACCTTAATAAAATCGTCTGGGGTGCACAATTTGGTGTGATAAGCCATGAAACGTGAAGCGAACACGCGTCGACGACCCTCCGTTTCGGTCAGGCTCAATGCGGAGGCATAAGCGGCATGACCCCTTCAAATTTAAATTTTTTTAAGATTCGGAATTGAAAACAAAAAATGTCTAAACAATCAACTTACGCCCTTGGGCAACTTCTGGACGGGTTTTGCTCAAGGAAATTTGGCAAAAAGGCGTAGAAACGGTCCGGATTCGGTTCCCCGTGCAGTGTAGAGACTGTGCACGGACGGCAGAGGGCCTCAGAATTTTCTGAATTTTTTTTTAACAAAAAAAAATGAAAAAAACAACCAACCGCTGATTGGACAAAAAGTCATGTTGTCGTTGTACTCCCTGCAACACGTCCCCACCGGGCGTAACCAGTCGATGTAGTCGTCCACCCAGTTCAGCGCCGGATGGGCAATAAAAGAACTGAAAATAAAATGGAATCGAGAAAAATAAAAATATATTTCAATAACGGTTTAATTGCGTTGAAAATTTTTGCATAAATTTAATGGCCCATAATTAAGAAGTAATAATAATTTTTTGTTTGAATTTTAGGGTTAAAAAAGTTAAAACGTACCGGTTCGGAAATTTGGCCGCTCGCGCAATTTGGGAGCCCAACGAAGTTGAAGAGCATCCGCTGTACGAGCAGACCTTTAAATTTAAAAATGAAGTTTTTAAAATTTCCCATTTTGCACCACCACCACACACCGGCAGGGATGTAACCGGATTTTTGGACATTTTTGGGTCCAGAATGCCGGATTTCCGGACTTTTTTGAGACCGGTATGCTGGATTCCGGATTTTTGGACATTTTGAATCCGGATGCCTGACTCCAGGATTTTGGACATTTTTGGGTCAGGAATGCCGGGCATTTTGGGTCCAGTATGCTGGATTCCTGGATTTTGAGAATCCGGAATGCCTGACTCCGGAATTTTGGACATTTTTGGGGTCCGGAATTGCAGATTCCCGACATTTGAGGAGTTGGAATTCCGGTTTCTTTTTTTGGCATTCGGTTAAATCCCTGGCACACACCTGCTTTCTCTGGGCATATTGGTGAAAATCGAAATTGCCTCGAAGCACAAAATACACAACCGGCCCAACAGACAAATAGCGCTCCATGTTGACAAAGTGGCCGTACACGTATGAATCCTTGAGGGGGGAGTTTTTGAAAATTATAATAAAATTGAAAATTAAAGATAAACAACGAAAATAATTGTTGTTTTATTCGAAAAGTTTTTGATACTTATCCCCTAAATTTCGTGAAAAACAAAATAAATATACAATTTTTGTACCTTTTCTAAAATGCATTATTTCCCCAGAAAATGTTTCTTTTTCAATACCTCAGGCACCGCAATTTTTGTATCAAGTCCGGCACTGATGCGGTTCATCACAGCGGAGGACAGTGCCAGCCAAAGAGCAAAAAATACAATCTGAACAAAACAATAATTATTATAAAACCTAATAAAATTAAATATTGATCAAAAAATGACTAATTTTCAATGACCTCCTCCCAACTTTACTCTTAAAGTACCCACTAAAATGGTAATTTTCTCAATGATTAGAGAGAGAGATCAATCAATCTCAAAGGACCAAGACAAAATGTGATCAGATGCTTAGCAAGCACAAATGCATGGCCCAGTGTGTAACCGGAGATCCCGGACATTGTTTTAGAAACCGGAACGCCGGTTTCCGGACACAATTTTTGGCATTCGGACACCCGTGGACGATGGCATGTCCCAAAAAATTAATCCAAAAGCATTTTTTTGTTTTGTTTACCACAGTGCATCGCACGAATTTGTTGAGCAGCGCGGGGGCGTAATAGTCGCGCATCCAACGCTCCACACGGCTTTCCGTGTCCGTCGGCTGAAAGGGCACTGGCGGTACGCAGTGACCGCACAGCTCGAGGTAGCCGGACTGGAGAATTTCGGCACGTTTTGTTTTGTTTTTTTTTATTTTCAAAATAAACCAACAAAACAACACACCCACCTCCTGGCGCTGAATGTCCCAGATGAACACGGCCAGAAAACAGGTGATTTGAAGCAGAAAATTGAGCAAAATTGCCACCGAAGCGTACAACGAAAACATTTGGACAGCGGGCATTGATGAGAGGGCGCCTATTCATTCAAAAAATATATAAATTTTTAATTTTAAAATCTGCTTAATTCTTTATGATTAATTTCAAACAAAAATCTCAGAAAAAAATATATGTATGTAAATTAAACTATTGGGTAGATCAAAAAAAAAATATTTTTAATCTAAGGCATGAATTTAGAAAAATATTAATTTAATTTTAAATAAAATAATTAATTTATTAACAAATTCAAATTTTTTAATTTTCAATTAAAAACTGAATAAATTAATTATATAACATTCATTCTTACCCATACTGAAACAGAAACACTCGGAAACACTGGACAACATCATGGATGGTATGACATCGGCACAAATTTGTGCCATCCGATCAGGCAACGGTCGTTCAACATCGTTGGCAAGGCGCTAAAAACAAAACATTTCATTTGTTTTTGAATGCCGAATAGAACAAAAAATTGTCAAAATTTAAGCAAAAAATTTCCATAAAATTTTTGTCAACAACGCACACCTGATATGAATGGACAAGAATGAATATGTTGTCGACACCGACTGCCAACACCAAAAAAGGCTCAACCTCCAGAATGATCAGTGTCTGTAAATTTCAATATTTTTGTTAAAAATGATTATATACCTAATTCTAAATTAGAGACAAAATTAATTATTATATATAATTAGAGCTAACATTTTGTATCAGTTTTCTGATTTAGTTTGTTTGGTTAATTTGGAGGAATTTTTTATTATTTTATTTTTTAATTTTAATTATTATTCGTTGGATTGCTAAAGATAAATGAAAAAAGAGGTTTGAACATTTTTGCTTTGCTATGTTCTCAATTTTAATATTTAATTTTAATTAAATAAATAAAAAACAAAAATTATAATTATAATAATTACCGCCTGCATTTTGAACAGTGCGAACAGTCCAATGGAGCTGGACACGGACAGCACGCAGCCGATGATGCCGCAGATGCCCAGCGTGAACTTTGAGTGCACCAGCACGGACTGGGGTTGGCCCGGGATCAGCGCGTACTGGCCCAACGCGACCGCCACGTAGATGAACATAAACCTGAGCATAGCAAAAGAAGCATGAACACTCTTTGGAAATCCAAAAAATTAATGACAACAACAAAATTTATAATTTTTACGTGTAGGAGAGGAACACGGTGAACGCGTCCGCGTTGGACTGATGCGAAAGTTCGTCTTCCAACGACCGTTCGGCCATGAAGGACACGCTGAACTGGTCGGAGGAGTTGTTGTGCAAACGCAGCAGTGAAATGAACGCGCGCTCCCACGCGAGTGCCAACGCGTTTTTGTTACTGAAAAAAATTAAAAAAAATTTTAAATGATTTGCGGATAATTTGGTGTTCCGGCGGAGCCTAGTTTTGCCGAGTTTCTCAATCCGAAAAATGTTCACAAAAAAATCTTTTAAAAATTATTTACCCGGAGGCGCCTATCGAATTTCCGGAAGCGCATTCAAATTACCCCCGGAGGCGATTAAATGGGACCGAACATCCCATCCCTGCTGGTCTCCTACAGCAGGGATGGGCGGAATTCCAGTTCCGAAATTTTTTTTAGGCCTCGGAATTCCGATTTCCGAAATTTTTGAGGTCGTCGGCGCCCATCCCTGTCCTACAGTATATGTACATTAGGGTGCGGAAAAATAGCTTGGACCCGGGCGGGTATTTTTTCGGGTATTCGGAAAAGTACCGGGCGGGTACCCGGGCCGGGTATTTTTTTGACTTTTCGTCCGGGCGGGTAATTCCGGGCGGGTACCGGGTAAATACCCGACTCGGGTATTTACCCGTCTAATACCCGACCCGGGTAAACGAAAAATCCGGGTATCGGGCGGGTATTTCCAAAAAATTTGTTTTTGCGTTAATTTCATTTAAAAASAAAAAACTTTCACAATTAGATAGGATTTAAATTAAGAATATTACCAAAGCTATAATGGCGTTAATTTTTTATGATTTTTAGGGGAGGAGACGGTCGCCGATAGCAGGGTTGCACGCAATTGCGACCTTTTTGGGGTTGCGATTGCCCTCATTTTGAAAATTTGGCCTCATTGTCCTTCCAAAAACCACAAAATGAGGCTAGACCCTCATATTTGGGAGCCCTGGTTAAGAGATTTGCAACCAAAATTAAAAAAAAAGTCCTTTTTTGAAGATTTGACAATTTTTGTTAAGAGAAAAAAAACATTTTGTTGTCAATTTCCCCAAAAACCACAAAAATCCGCCAATCCGTATTTCAAAAAAAATCCTCATTGACCTTTCCAAAACCACAGAATGAGGAAAAATCCGCAGATAGTATCCATACTCTGATTTTTTGATGCATTTTGTGTGTAAAGTAATTCTTCTTTGAAGGATCTTGACAAGAAAATTCAAATTTTATTGCAATTTTTATGAAAATTTTTCGAAAAAATGCGCAAATAGTGGTATGAAATAGCCGGTTTTTGAGGGCCGGGCGGGTATAAAATACCCGAAAAATACCCGGGTTTTTGAAGGCCGGGCGGGTATTTTTTCGGGTATTCGAAAAAATGCCGGGCGGGTAATTCCGGGCGGGTATTTTTTGATTTTTCCTCCGGGCGGGTATTTCCGGGCGGGTACGGGTAAATACCCGACTCGGGTATTTGCGTTTCGGGTACCCGCCCGGCCGGGTACCCGCCCGATACCCGCCCGACTCGGGTACCCGTCCGCACCCTAATGTACATCTCCAATCAGTCAGTGGCACCTAACCCACCGTCGTGTGATGCCGCCACCAACACCATCAGCAGCAGCAGCAGCAGCAGCATCATTATTTCCGTCATTGTCGTTGTTGTTGTTGTGGTTGTTGACCATGAACGTGATGACCAGCCCGCGGGCAGTTTCGTACTGGTTCGGCTGCTCAAAATCGCCAAACACAGCGTACGGCTGAACAGGTCCGCCGAACTGGCCAAGGCAACTTTGGTGCAGACGACTGTCCAACTGCAACATGAACATTGCCGCAATCGTTAGCCATGGTTCAACAACCGGGGGTTCCTCCTCCCCGACTCGGGAACAATTCGGGAGTACCGGGATTGCAAATTGCACTCCGTGAGAGTCTCTCCCACCTCGACACAATCCCGACAAATCCCGAACAAGAAATCTCTCACTCGAACTCTCGATCCCCACAAATTTTTCAAAAAAAAAAATCCAATTTAATCAAAGGCAAAATATTTTTGTTATTTAAACAAAATATTAAAGGAATTGGCATACAAATTACCTGGTACGGATTTTGCATACAGTCAAACAAATGGTCCATCTGGAAATGGTTGGTTAATTAATTTTGAAATAAAAATAATTGAAAAAATTTGACGAATTTTTTAATTTCTGAATATAATCAATTTAAAATTGCGCCCCGCCGCACATAGTCAAATGTGTCCAGCGTACTGTCATCTTCCAGCTCCAACTTGGTGATGTCATTCTGAAATTCAAATAAATTTAAAACAAAAATCGTTTCGCCAATTTTTTTGACCTGCAAGTAGTTGAACACGCTCATCACGGCACAATGTGAATTCTGCGGATGCAACGGCTTCAGACAAATGTCGTCCAGCGTGACGAAGCGTTGTGTGCCATTCGCCGCCTCCTCAACTGTGGCGTTCAGCTCCAGCACCTGCTGGTACAGCTCGAAGGCGGAGCGAAGGAAATCTCTGATTTTTTGTTTTTATTAATAATTTAATTTTGAAATTTAACTCAAAAACCAAATGGACAAACAAAATGCCAATATTTTTGAATATTTTCAACAAATTTCTGTCTCGGCGATGGCCCGCCCACTCACTTTCGGAACACCGGGCCAATTTCGACAGTTTTCTGAAAATTGCTCGAGTCTTCACGGGTCCAGTTGCTCTGGTCATTTGGCACGATGATCATCTGCTCGATGCGGTAGAAAGGCCTGAAATTTCAGAAAAAAAATGTTTCAAAAAATAAATTTTAAACAAAAAAAAATTACGCAAAATGCGTGTTGAAAAAATCGCGCTCTTCACGCGCTTTGCTGCCAGGCGAACTCCACAGCTCCACCTGAAGACAAAATTTTTTTACAAAAACATTTTTAAAAACGCCGGAGGGGTTGAATTAAAAAAAAAATCAAAGCCTAAAAAACCGACCGGATCAGTGGTCAGTCGAATGTTTGTCAGGCCGGCGGAGGCTAACACAGCGGGCACGAGGCCGAGCAAAAAAATTTGCTGAAAAATTGACACAAAACAAAAATTTTTCAATTTTTTTGTTTGTTTATTTACGGACCAGAGGATGCCGGACAACAAATCGACCATAGCAGGAACACCAATTCGCGATGCTCTCCTCCAATTGGACCTTTAGGGAAAACAAAAATTTATTATTTAAATTTTTATTAAAAAAACTTTTTTGTAAATTTGATCCGAAAAAATTTTTAAATTAATTCTCCAAATACTAAAAGCCTCAAGCAATGTAAAAATTAACGAGAATAATTTTTTTTGTCAAAAAAAAATTATTAAAAAAAAAAATGTAAGCAAAAATAATGTTATTTTTATTTGTTAAGGTTAAGAAGCAAGTGCTTGCTTATAAGTTGGAGCCAGGGTTGTCTAAGTACCATATTTATATGGCATTTGCCATATTTTTTTTGAAGATATTAAATTCGAATCAACAAAAATGTTCAAAATTCTAAAAAGTTTATCGAAAATCGAACCTTTTTTTAAAGAAATTGGTTAACAAAATGCAATAAAAAGTACAATCTTTTCCATCTTAAAATCATTTTTTCCCAATATTTTTGGACCCCGGCGGCGTATTTTCCACTAGTGGAATAGACAACCCTGGTTGGAGCGTCAATTTCAGACCAAAACCCGAAAAAGCGAGAATTATTCAGTTCCGATTTAACCAAAAAAAGTGCCAGAAACTGCCATCTCAACTCAAAAACATATGCCCACCTTCGACAGTCTGCCCAACTCTTTGGCCGAGTAAACGGCAACATCGTCCCAATCTTCGGCTGTGTATCGATGCAGCTGAAGCGAGTTGACGAGGCGTAATTTTAAATTAATTATCCCAAAACACCATCCCCCAAGGCGTCGGGGTTGAGCTTCTCGGAGTTCGGGGACAAAAAACCCCGACCAAAAATGTTGGGGTTCGGGGTCCAAGTGCCAGCCCTAGTAGAGTTTATTTCTTTGATCAAAACAATGCAACAGAATCCAATTAGAGTAGGCCGGGATCGTGAAAGCCGGGGAGGCATCTCGAACCGGGACCGGGATCGGGATTTCGACTTTTCAAAAACCGGGATAATCCCGCCCGATCCCGCCCTACTCTAGTTTCAATACTCGCCCCGAATTTAAATAAGCATTTGCGTCGTTTTACCACATAATGCAACACGACGGTAAGCATGACGGTGCCGAACAGCACACAGATGGCCTGAAACACACACAAAGAGTTGGACGCCATGTTCAATTCGTTCAATCAATGATTTTTGTTCGACAAAAATAAGCCATTTACCGATGATCGATTTTCTCTGATCAGCAAAGCTTCGGTCGGAACACTGATCAGAGAATCATTCATTCATTTTTGAATTTGAATCGAAAAATAAATAAATTTGTATTTTAAATAAAACTCACCAAAATGTTCATAGCCGTCCGACAGTCCATGGCGGCAACTTTGCAGCTCTCCTGCAAAAAACAAATGTTTATTAGTAAAATTAGAGGCCGGACGATCGAGATTTTGTCAAAATTTTCGATCAAAAAAAACAATTTGCTGAAATTTTAGAGATTTTTTCGACTTTCTGATCGATTATTCTTTCAAGATCGATCGATCAAAATATGGGTCCACAATTCCGTGGGCTCTACTCGTCGTAATGAGGTAGGGGGAATCAAAATTTAAATGTTTAGGGCCATAAACTTTTCTTAAATGAAAATTCACTTGGAATAGGAGAGGAAATGGCGTCGACTTCGTGCAGGCGGGCATGCAGTCCACGCAAGTGCACGCAATGTCGGACAAATCTGACGCCTCGTTGCATTTGTAGACGGACCTGCGAGAAGAATGCGCGCGCGTTCATCAAACTTTTTTGTACATTTTTAGGCTCCCGAACTGATCGAAYCSTTTTTACTTTATTTTAATAATTTAAATTAGTTTTACCATAATTCATTTTGTTAATGTTTTTATTTAAAATTTAATTAAAGTTAAACCATTTTTATAGCCAAATCTACTTTTATAATCGTATAAATTCACATTATTTGAACCCCGGTCCATTTAATTTAATTAATATAAAAATTAAATAATTTTATTTTAACCAAAGAAAATAACAAATTTATTTATTAACTATATTTAAAATAAAATTGTAAATTAAAATTTCAATTATTTTACACACGCATTCATCGGTCGAACAATTTTGTGTCGTTGCACTGCTTGGTCACTGTTCAACTGCACCACATTGATGGTGAACGGCACGTGGATGGCCTTGTTGTACGTGCCCGTGTAGTGGAAAAGGCGTGCCGGCGTGCACTTGTCAATGGACGTGCCGCAGAGAATGGACAGCACATAGTCGCCGGTGGATGTACGGACCTTGAAAATTGGCTGAATTACCCTAAACTCAATTTTATGAAAAATTACAAATTTTGCCGATTTTTTTGAATCGGCGTGTGCCATAAAACATTGAAAACATTGCCAAAATTGTTAAAAATTAAACGCAATATTCGAAATTTGGGCAAGTGAACTATTAAAGGAGAATTAAATGACAAAAAAAATCGGGACAATTTTAATTCCGATCAATCAACAAACATTTTAAAAAATTCCAACAAAAATAAATTAATTAAAAAAACACACGCTATAGCACGACTCGAACAGTTCTTTGGCATAGTGTTGGCTAACCTGAAAAACAGCAACAATTTTTGTAAAAAATTCATAACTAGAGATCGGACTTTGAGGACTGATCGAGTTTTATTTCGATTGAGAGTCTCGATCAAGATTTCGATCAAGAGTTCGATCGAGAGTCTCGATAAAGATTTCGATCAAGAGTTCGATCGAGAGTCTCGATCAAGAGTTCGATCGAGAGTCTCGATCAAGAATTCGATCGAGAGTCTCGATCAAGAGTTCGATCGAGAGTCTCGATCAAGATTTCGATCAAGAGTTCGATCGAGAGTCTCGATCGGTCCGACCTCTATGTATTCATAACCCCCACCCCACATTCTCTCCCACTTACATAATAATTGACTTTGGACACGTATCCGTCATCAACATAAATGGCACTGCTGTCGTTGCGCATCTCCACAATGTCCACAAACTGTGCCTGGTGTGGGGAGCACGTGAATTGGCACCTGCACAGCGCCACAAAAAATGGGAGGAATATAAAAATGTTTAATTAAGAGAAAAATTTTTAATTGTAAAAAGAAAAAATTAATTAATAATATTAAAAGACACATCACTTCCTACCCATATATTTTTAAATAATAATTTAAAACAAGTAGAATAAATTCTTAAAAATCGGTCGGGCTCAACTCAAAAACGTTATAACTTTTTTGTTAGTTAACCAAATCAAAACAATCTTGGTAGGCATTCGGAATAAAAATGGTATCAATTTTATTTGATTTGCTTAACTATATAATGCCAAAGTTATGACAGATGGCGCCGAGTTGGTCGACACACCAATAGTTCAAATAAAAATTTAAAAAAAAAACAAAAATGAAATCAGTTTAAAAAAATTCTTGAATTTTAAATATCAAATTAGAAGATTTGCACATTAAAATTTAAAAAAAAAATTCAGAAAGCGCCCACCATAAATTCACAAAGTTTGAGTAGCAGCTCGGRCACCGCTGCAACAGCTGGCGTGCCGTGGCCAATTGGGCTCGCAAAATTTCAAACTGCACGTGGTTACAGCAGGTGGCCACGTTGCCATCGAAAATTTTAAAAATATATTTTTTTAAATTTTTGTTTTGTGTAAATTTTTTAAAAAACGAACGAACGCACTTTTGAACAGTTGAGGGCACAACTCCTTGTACTCCTTTTCTTTGTGCGTCGAAATGGGCACTGGCGGGCCGTCAAAGCTGCAACAATTGTGTGAATTTGCTAACCAAGAAGGGCATACAAATCAGGCACAAAAAAATGTAATAATTTAAAAAGGTTTTGAACAATTTTAAATGTTTAAAAAATTGATAGAAATTCGACATCAATTTTCTGTTTTAGCGTGAGGAAATGTCCAATTTTTATGAATTGTTTTTCTGTTTTTGAATCCCCCCAAAAATTCAGATAGGAGTATATAAAAGTTTAATTCCCGGTAATTACAGTAACCCATAAAGTCAGTTACAGTAATCTCTGGAAAAGTCTGTGGCTGGTGCCCGTCCCCTTTTTTGAAATTCAAATAAACCGCCGTTTCAATAAGTTTTCAAGGGCGTAGAATCCGAATTTGGCTTCTGTTTCCACCCATTTGGAACCTTTCGAAGTTCGAACATTTGGTAGAAAAAATAAAAATCCAATTTCGCCCAGAATCGTTCGAAAAATCATTATTTGTTTTTTGATTGTAATTTGATGTGTTTTTAACGATTTTAGGCACAATAAAATTTAAAAAATAAATAATTCGAGTTCTGGGTTCGAAATCGTGTCGAAACGGAGGTCAAACTCGAATTCTATGCCCCTGAAAATGCCTTTGAACACCTTTCTGCGGCTTTTTCCCAAAAAAAAGGGGGAAGGGGGTGAGCGGGCACCAGCTACATACAGTATATTACAATCAAAAAAGTGCCGGAAGAGTCCGGCCGCTTGTTTAATATTGCCACTGATCAACGCTTGAACTCGCTGAACACCCACCGGCAGTTCTGGCGCAGTTCCCCATCCTGGCCACAGATGTCGCGCATCACGCACCACTGGGCCGGCTTGGCTGATGTTGCTGTTGTTGCTGCTACTGCTTCTGGTGGGGTGTCCTCCGATGATGGGTTGACGACGGCGACGGCGGCACCACCGGCCGGCGACGACGACGGCACAAGTGCCGACAAAATTGACAATGGCACCGCAACTTCTGCTGCCGGCAGAACAGCTGCGGCTGCGGCGGCAGAAGCAGTTACCAAAGCTGGGATAGCAGAAGCATTGCTTGAAGCTGCTGCTAATGAGGCGGCGGAAAATGTCGGCAAAAACAAAAACAAAAGAAAAAGAGCTCCGCCGATCGGTGAACGGAGAAGCGGCGACGATAAACTGTTGGAAAAAAAATAATTTTTTTTTAATTATTAAAAATATATTTCGACAATTTTGTTTATTATAGTATATTTTGAAAAGCATCCGTTTTTGTGCACCTCTGTCCCCAGCTGCTGTTAGTGGACAGAAACTGTGCCTTCCGGCGCCGCCGTTGCCACTTTTTGTTGCCCAAATTTGGCACTGACAGTCTCGACGATGACGTCATTTGGAAAAAAAACAATTTAATATACTTCCTTTTTGAAATTTGCGCAATTTATTTACCTCTCCCCCCCTCTCTCTCTCTCATTCTCGTCGGCGACTATAAATATATCCTCTTCCAACGCCGGGGGGGATGGGGAGGCGGGGGCGGCGGCTCTCTCTATCATCGCTCTTCCCGCCCCTTCCTCGCCCCCGGCGCTCAACATCTTGAGGACGACGAGAACATTTTTTCGGGA
>MEIZ01000013.1:851246-871638 GCA_001723225.1 Globodera ellingtonae | reverse complement strand
CTCATCTCTGATGAAAGATATTGCGTCTTTAATAGCTTTGTTATTTCATTATTGAAATTTGGAGTTTTTTTTTTTTGCTTTTTCTCAGATCAACCCTAAAAAAATGAGACCCCCAAATAGCGCAGTGCCCAACGCTACAAAAATGATTAATGTAAAAATGTCAACGATTATGACACACTCTTTTTTATTTTCCTAAAATAATCGTTTACCATTTTATGTATGTGGGAGGAGTCAATTCTCAATTTTTTACATAAAAAAAATACCAAAATTCGTCGTTGTCATCGCCTTCCATTCATTCATTCTCATTCATTCGTTCGCACATTACAAATGGGGCGACGGATTCTATTGATTTGAAATGAAATGAAATGCTGCACATTGGGGCTGTTTTTGGATAAAACCGCTTCCGGGGATAAGCTTTAATCGATTAGCCGGAAAATTTTAATCGGAAAATCATTCGCAAAAGGCGTTTTGTTCTTTCGCATTATACGGCCGACCCCCCGCCCCCCCCTTATTCAAATTAAAGACATTTCTAAAGATAATTTGGCCGAGAAACACGAATATGCCCTTCAATGTATTGTTTTTTGAACCATTTATAAAACATTAACTAATAGAGGTAGGCGCCCTATGGTTTTGCGAAAATTGAAATGGTTCAAAAAGCGTTTTTAAATACGAAATCAATCCGTTAATTTGAAGGCCTTTGCCTTACCCAACAAAACCTTTGAAATGCAATTTGAATCGGGGGGGGGGGGGCTCGTATAATGCGAAAGTAGCGCTTTGAATTAATTTTAGTTCGAAATTAAAATAATTATTGTTAAAAATAATTTTAGGATTTGAATTGAATTTGCTAACCTGTTAATGGACATTAAAAAAAGTGCGCAAGGAGAGGGAAAGAAAGAAAGAAAGGAAAGAAGGGAAAAGTAGAAAGAGGAAGAGCAAGTTGGAGAAAAGAAAGAAGCGAAATGACGGGAACAGCAGGCGCTAGGTCAAAATGCCAACCAGGAAGTTGGCATTTTGACCTGTTGCGATTGTCGTGACACGGAATTCAAAGTTTAAATGGCAAAATGCCAATTCTTGGTCCAAAGTTTCCAGGTGTTGTCCAAACTGATCGCCGATTCGAACAATTTTTCAAAAGTTTATGTCACAAAATCGTTCAAAATGCACAAATTAATTGCCAGCCTGCTGAGGGCGGCATTTGCCTTTGTGATTTGGAAGGAAAATGGAGGAAATGATCGGCCGGCAACCGAACGGTACGACAAATTTTGCTGACAGCCGCTGGAGAAAGCGCTGTTTTTTGCCCGAGGGGAACAAAAGAACAAAGGAATGCCGCCATCCTCGGCTGGCAGAACAAAAGGCCACCAAAAAGGGGAACAGATTCAATGGACAATGGCCGCCAGCAATTTGAATTGATGCAGCAATCTGTCGATGGATCGTGCATTTTAAACCAAATTGAACTTTGAATTCGGGGGGTTCGGCGTTCGAAATTGATTGAAACGGGGGGATAGTATTATTTGAATATCTTTACAAAATTGTAGAAAAATTCGAATGTTTAAAGTGTAAAAAGATTTAAATCATCTTTTTAGAAGAAAAAAAATTATAGAAACAATAAAAACGGAATTTGGAAATTTACTAGATAAAATTCGAATTTTACAAAGTTTTTAAAATAATTTTTTATTCAAAGAATACTAACTCCTCACATAATGTCGTCGATTTTTGTATTTGTTCCCATTTTTGTGGATTTTCTGTTTCAGTGGGAGGGGACCGCAATTTGTTTGCAGCGGGAATTAGATTTGGCGGAATTGGAATTGGGTGGATTCGTTGCCTTCCCTCCCTTTCTCTTTCTTTCTCTCTCTCTCTCTCTCTTTGTCCCTTTCTCTTTCTTTCTCTCTCTCTTTCACTTTTTCTCCTCTCTTTCTCTCTCGTTCTCTTCTTTCGCTCCCTTTCTATTTTTCTCCTCTCTTTCTCTCTCGTTCTCTTCTTTCGCTCCCTTTCTATTTTTCTCCTCTCTTTCTCTCTCGTTCTCTTCTTTCGCTCCCTTTCTGTTTTTCTCCTCTCTTTCTCTCTCGTTCTCTTCTTTCGCTCCCTTTCTGTTTTTCTCCTCTCTCCCTTTCTCTCTCTCTTTCTTTCGCTCTCCCTTTCTGTTTTCTTTAATTTCTTATCTCTCTCTCTCTCTCTGTTTTTCTCTTTTGACTCTCTATACGCTCTTCTTCTCTACTCTCTTTTTCTTCTTCTCTATTCTCTCGCTCTCTCTCTTTTACCCTTTAATTTGCACAAAATATGTGCCACCCATACAAATACATAGAAGAGAGTACAGCCGCCGGCTAAAAAATGAAAAGCCGTGTTTTTTTGGTGGTCGCTGAGTCATTTGTTCCTCCCCAAATTTTCGTTTGGCGTTTTTTYCCTTTTATTACGATTCTTTAATTATACATAAAAGGGTACCGCCGCATTTTGTGTTCAATTTGGCAAGACAATTACATAAAAGGTATGCTAATTAGTTGTGGGGCTGCATAATCGGAAGCAATTTTGAGCGGAAAATTTAAAGAATTTGACTAAAATTGTCCCAGTTTTAAAGTGGACTTTGAGCTACTACCACCCACCTATTTTTGCAAAATGATCAAGGATCCTTGCTTTTCAAAATGAAAATTCTTAGCGGATCCGATCAGACCAGACCAATCAATGTCAAGCAACAAGTTTTTGGATCATTTGGCAAAGATTTGTGGGGGGGTTTTTGTTGCAACAATTTTTGTTCGTGAAACGCATCGCACGCGCGCGCGTGCAGAAAAATGTGTCAAAATTTGGTATTGTGTGCAAATCGATTCAAAAGATGGACGCGGACGGACGGCGGAAGGATTGGGAGGGTTTGTGGGATTTTGAGGTCATTCACACAATTGGAGAAGCACTAAAACGATGGTCAAACACTCAAAACAGTCTCAGACAAATAAAATTGCGTCAGATAATAATATTTTTTTTATAAATTTGTTGTTTGGGGTGGGCGGGCCATTTTGTCACAAAAACTAAAATCCGTCATTTCGCCTCAACAGGTCAATCGCAGTGTTTTCCCGGACCCAACGGTTCCGGGAACCGGTTCCGGAACCGTCAAATCCGGAACCGTCTTGGAACCGGAACCGCGAAGAGCTTGGAACAGAAGCGGTTCCAATATATGTTTTGCTAATTGTAAGGATTTGAGTGCTCCGCTGGTTGGAAGCGAACGGTTAAAACGCCTATGGCGGGGCCAAAAGATCATCCATAAAGAAGAAGCAAAATGGGACGCCCCGGTAGCTCAGTTGGAAGAGCTGCCCACGGATTGGGTGGAGGACGTGGGTTCGAGTCCCACCCGGGGCTAACCTTTTGCCTATTCTTTACTTAATGAATTGAATATGATTAATTCTGAAACGAATAGCCTTAATTTACATAAAAAATGAAAGTTTTTTGTAGAACAAAATTCGAGAAAGAAAGGGATCGATTTGATTAATCAAAAAGGACTACCCATGATTTAGGGTGACCAGATTACCTGATTTGTAAGTTTCCCCCGATTTTTTAAAATTGGAAATTTTCAGTGAAAAGGTCCAAATTTTCCTAATAATATGGTTAAAAAATTTCTTCCCCTCCTATTCCAAAAAAGCTTAAAAAATTACAATATTTTTACTCTTAAGAAAGTAAGTAAAAAATTCAAATTTTTCTCGGCGGCTCCTATCGGCGGCCCGCCGACCCCTCCCCCCCTAAAGCGGAATTTGCAAAAAAAAATTTGCATTTTTGAAAATTCGCAAATCGGCAAAATTTTCTTAAATTTTTGTACCATTTTCTTAACAAACGTTGCATTCATTTGAATTTGTTAGGAGGCAAAACAGGACAGGACGGCCGATGTTTGGTGATGTTCATATTCATCTTCAGCCCACACACAAAGGTAATCAGAGAATGTCCAAAGAACAAATCAACACAAAACTGACCTACCTATTCAAATATTTCAGTAAATTTATGATGAAATTCTTTTTAGTTACAAAATGGCATTTTTGTTGGRTTGAGATTATTTGAACAAGTTCAATTTGCTCTCCCACATTTGAATTCAAATAGAAAATGCTTACTAAGGTCCTATTCAGCTAAAAACCCAGAAGCCCTCTCGTAAAAACAAAAACCATATCGGCTCAAGACCCTGGTTAAAACCCTTACATAAAATTTTCCAAAACATGTAAAAAATAGTACATTTACAATTGTAAGAGGAAAATTTCTCGGAATAGTAAAGTTTCTTGTCCCACAAAAAAAATTTTTAAGAGGGGGTTTACTCATTCTGAGTAGTACTCGGAGGCTGTCGAGTTCGCTGATCACGAATATGACAACAGATTCATCATGTGACATCATCTGATTATGATTTCAACATCTATGATTGTTTGAAAATTTTAATAAGGCCTCAAAATCATCCAAAAACATAAATTACAGCAAACAGGCATCCCGGTCCCGTCCAACCCTAGTACAGAGCCATATGTTATTTTAAAMTTTATTAATTGAACAGTGAAAATTGATTTTTAAATCAATCACGCAAATCAATGTTTTTATGAACAATGAAACAATAGACAGAAAATCTAATTGACAAAAATGACATTTCACTGTTTTTGGTAAGGCCCCCAGACCGATCGAGATTGATTTCTGACCAAGTTTCAAAATTCTCGATCGTTCCCAAATGCGGGCTCTATTAGATTTGTAGTCTCGTGGGGTTTGGGGGTTAAAAACTCTGTTCCGGGTGGCCGTCAGTGACCAGTCGGAGCAGTTCAATGCGTGGATGGTGAATTGGGCACGCGTTTTGGTGGCCATGCCCGGTGGGCATTTGAGTGCCTAAAAATTCGAATGTCTGTTACGCCTCACTAAAGTTTAAAACCAGCGCCCTCTGGTTTGTTTTTTAACAAATTCCAAAAATGATTTTTGCACTCGCCTAATCGATCGGAGATGAATGAGACGAGAACGCGCCATGCGTGCACCGTTTCGCGCCGATGACGCCCCGGGGGCAGCCATTGACAAATTGCGTCTGTAAGCGCTTCTCCCAAACAGTCCCAATGCGCAGGGCTATGAAAACAAAGAAAGTAAGGGGTTCCCCAATCGATCTGTTTCCAGGGTGACCATCGGGAAAACCCAAAAAACAGGAAAAAGCAGGAATATTTTTAGGCGTGTAAATAAACGATTTTAATGCCAAAACTGTTTAGTTTTTCTGTTTTACCCAAGATCGGATTTTTGACGAGTTTGGAATTTTTCAAAAATGCAAATTTTTTTTAAGAATTCTGCTTTACAGGGGGGGGGGGGGTCGGCGGTGCCGATAGGCGCCGCCAAGAAAATTTTGAAGATTTTAACAATCTTTGCTAAGAAAATTAAAATCTTAGAAATTTGGACATTTTTGAGCGCGAATCCCACGAAAATTTAAAAGCAGGCAAAAGTTAAACAGCAGGAATTTAGCTGGAAAAAGCCCAAAAAGCAGGAAAAACCTGCTAAAGCAGGTAATATGGTCACTCTGTCTGTTTCTTTAATCAAATTATCATAAATCCAATTTTAAGTCGGCAAGCCGACCAACCCTCACACATTCTTTATGCGTTCGTATAAGCTAATGGCGCATTGTCTTTTTAGGCTCTTTATCCCTTTATGCCCCTCTGAAACAAACAAAACGCCGAGGGGGAACTTTTCATTCAAAAACTTGGGACGGGACGCCTACCGGGTGGGGGCCAGTGTTCTTTTCTTCTAACCCGCAGCTGACCCTCTCCATTAGGGTTGCCGGTTTCAGACCAAACCGAACCAAAAATAAACGAGAAATTCGGTTTCCGTTTGGCTAATCGAATCGTTCGGTTATCAATCACCTGACTTTGAACTGGGCATGCCCTTGTCCGACCATCTCCAACCATTGGCCCAATGCACGTTCCGGCTCCACCATAGACGACGACTGCCAAAATAAAAATATTAACTAATTTTTGGATAATTTTGAATATGCCTCGGCTGATGTTGGCCTCAAAAATGCATCCACCGCGCGCTGCACTAACTCCACAAAATAGCGCTGGTGGCGCGCCGCTGCGGCCGGGTCCGCGGGCGGGTCAAACAGACGCGCGGCGGAAGGGCAGGCGCCTGAATTTGGGCAAATATTTTGTTTATTTAATGGTAATAATATTTAAATAGTTTTTATAATAGGTCGGCATCATAAATTTTGTTTATTTTTTTTTTATTATTTCAAATATTTTGCCAGGGCTCTCTGATCTCAAAATTTTTAAAATCCGCATCGGAGTATTAAAAAATCCTCATTTAGTACCTAAAATCCGCATATTCGACATTTCTTCATTAAAACCAAAAATTTAAGAAAAAAAAAATTCAATTTTCAGGGATACATTTTTTGAAAATTGAAAAAAAGCCGATTTTAGTGGTGTATTTTCCGTGTTTATTGCATTTTTGCTTCTTTATAAAATTATTATTCTTATTAAAGTTTTTTATTGAAACGCCCTAAAAACAAATAGCGTACCTTTTTATTTTTTAGAGACATTTTTATGATTAAACAAAATTTTCGGCACCTATCATTTGGTTGAACATGGCCTTGCCAAATGTTGCCTTTGGCATTTTCAGCCACGATTTTCTGTCAACAAAAAGTCACAAATTTTAATAATATTTTAAGCATTGCTTTTGCCTGATCAAAAGCTGCTGATCATGGCTGAGCAAAATGCCAAAAAAATATTGTTGTTGTTGCTGTTGATGATGATGTTTGAGTCGTTGTTGCATGCCGCTGGTAGCCGGTGACGCACTGCGGCACCTAAAAATACAATTTTTTTCAATTTACGGTAGAAATTGAAATTATTTATTTTTAAAAAACACAAAAAAGAGAGGTTTCTTTAATACAAATGGTTTTTGTGTGCTCTGCGCCCCCACCTTCGGAGTGATTGGTGCGAAGTTTGTGGCGCAGTCAGAAGATGGCTAAATTATATATTTTTTGTATAAATATTAAGTACAAAATGCATACAGCCCACAGAGATGTAACCGGATGCCATGTCCGGAATTCCTGACCAGTCCGGAATTGAAATCCGGCATTCCGGACCCAAAAATTCCGGAACCCTAAATCCGGTTACATTTGTCGACGGCACTGAACCCAGACACGGGCAATGCTTCCGATTTACACCTTCTTAAAGCCATTCAGCGGCGCTCTCAAAGAGTTGGAGGCTATTACCGAACCACCAAACAACCCTCAGACCGGTCCGAATCGAATTGCGATCCTTTTTTTCTTATTTTCTGCTTCTCTTTTTTTAAATTTAAATTTTAAAAAGAAATTTCAAGTAGGGTTGGACAAAACCGGATATTATCCGGTTCCCCCGGATAGCGGTTCCACCGGTTCCTTGACATCCGGATACCGGTACCGGATAGTAATTTACAGCCGGATATCCGTCCGGATACCGGATAATTTTATTGAAAATAATAATTAAAATTTTATAAAAAATCAATTTCAAGCAATTTTTGCCAAAAAGTAAATAAACGAATAAAATCAAATTCAATCAGGTTGGATGGTTAATTTCATTTGTCAATAACTCTTCTTCATCTGAAACAGGCGACGGTCAATTGGCACTTTTTGGGGTTTTTGGTCCATATTTTGGGAGTTTTTAGTCCATATTTAAAGTTTTTAGTCCATATAAATCCGGACTCTAATTAAAAACCCAAATTACAGAAGCCCATCTCTCTATTTAATTTTAATAGGAAATGGCAAAATGTCACGCAAAATTCAAAAATTTTACTAGCGCTAACACCACCAAAAAAAAAATCTCTCCGAAATATACCACTATTAGGGGTGCTTAACCCGCCCGGATCCAACCCCCGGATACCGGGTGTCCCGGATCCTGGACACCGGTCCCGGATAATTTGCCCAAAACACCCGGAACCGGTCCCGGTTCCGGATACCCGTTCTTGTCCAACCCTAATTTCAAGCATTAAAAGCCAGATAACTTTTAGCATGTCGGAATCGGTTACGGTTTATTAATTTAAATTAAAAAATAAATTTTTGTTTTAAATACTTGTTGCTCCGACTTTGTGCCGTATTGTTTTGAGGGGAATAAAATGAAGTTGGCGACAAATTGTTATTGTTTATTAAATTGGTGGTGGCGGTGCCGTTGTTGTTATTGGCCGGAAATCCGTTGAAGGTGAAGGAGCGTTTCTAAACACATTTTATTAATTAAAATGATTTATTAATTTATGATCATTAAACTTATATATTTCTTTTTAATTTTATCGTCAATTAAATTTATTTTTAACACTTTTTTCTCCACGGACACTTACCTCAATCACATTGGAGTGCATGTCGTCGAAGTTCAAATTTTAAATATAATTGAAAATGATTGATTGCTTTTCTGTATAAGAGAATAAAATTCCAAAAAATTGTTTTTTTGAAAGCCAAAATATAAAAAAGCGAAATACGGAAAATTATGGTCATGATTGAGTTCGATCATTTTTGGCATTTAGCGATTCGAATGTTACAAAAACAAACAAACAAAAAAACGATGGATGGTAAAACAACAAAAATAACATCGGGTGGTTTAAAATAGGGGTGGCCACAATGTCGGGGTTGATATTTTCGGCATTGGCATTTTTTCAACTAAAAAGTCCGGAAATTCGGGGTGCCAACCCTCTAAGTAGGTCGGGACCGGGATCCCGACCGGGACCGGTCGGGAAATTCCCGATTTTTTGAATCCCGGTCCCGGCTTTCACGGTCCCGGTCAATCCCGGTCCCGGTTTTTACCAAAAATCCCGGTCTTGACCTACTCTAGTTTAAACAATGGGATGTAATAGGAATGATGTTTTACCGAGACTCTCAATTTACCGATTGACTTGACTCTCGAGACCAAGACTCCAAAAAACAAAAAAATTTCCAACACCGGGCAAAAAGGACACACACTTTTAGCAGCATTCATCGGCTACTTTTACAGCTTTTGGGAGTCTGGGTGATGGCGTCAAGCGCCGGCGCCGCCGAACAAAACTTTTTGAATTTTTAACGCTTTTTGTGCACAAACGAACAAATAATTTGAATATTTAGCGAGGGGGTATTATGTAGGCTAAAATATAAAAGTGAATAACTTACTCAAAACGAAACAAAAACTTCTTAACACGAAAAATCGAAAAATTCTAAATGCAAAAATGAAAAACGCGATACGACATACAATACGAGTTCCACTCGCACTGAAATTAATGCGCCTAAGGGCTAAAAATCCAATTTATTTGCCCCCTGCGGCGCAGCGTAGCCAAAATGTTCGTCATAAAATAAAAATAGGGGGGCAAGAAAGACAATTGCCGTGCCGTCTCTGAGAAGTGGGGGTATTGAATTCATTCTGCACCGGCACCTTGGCCCATGGCACACATTGAAATGTATCGCCTTGGGGGCAGCGGAAGAGGCCAATTCCAAACGGTGAGTGAATTGGGCGGTGGAATATAATGCAAACATCCCCCCCAGGGACCTAGTCATTAATGGGATGAGGAGACGGACGACATTTTGAAAATGGCATTTTGTGCCCATGAAACGAGTGGGGCGGGGGGACATTTTGTCCCGGAAATTTTTTTGTTGAATTTGGCAATTTAATGTTTTTTTTGTTGATAAATTTTGGTATAAAAAAATATTACGTCAATTTTACGTCAGCAAATGTTTTCGGGCTGCTGTTTTTGGCAGTTTTTTTCAATGAATAAATATTTTTACGAATTTAATAATAAAATACCAAAAATCCCAAACACAAAATGTGAATATAATAGAAAATTTTGAACTAAAAATTTGAATTCAAAAAAGGCAAAAGTACAGCTAAATTAATGGGCCCTCAGATTTTCCCGAATGAATAGAGGGAGGCTATTTTTATGACCTAAAAAATACAAATTATGACTTTGAAAAGCCCAAAATATGGCTAAATATGACCCAAAAAGTAGCGGCTCGAGTAAGGCCCCCCCCCGGTAAGCCTTTTTTACGGGGGTAAGGGATTTCCGGTGTTTTTTGCCCTTACGGTCCCTTAGCCTTTTTACTGTCCACTGGGGATGTTCGAGAGAGTCTCATTGCTGGGGGGGGGGTGTCTCGACTTTCTCGGTTTTTTGGGGTCTTGATTTCATGTCTCGGGCTCACCAAGCCAGCCACTCTCGGTCGACCTCGAGTCTCGGGTAATTTTGAGTCTCGAACATCCCCTGAAGCGATGCTTAATTGAGAGATTCACCGTTGGCGTCATTCAAACGGCGGCGCATTGGGCAAAAATGTTTTCTCTCTCACTCACTTTTTGCCAATTTTCACTCTCATAAATATTGTATTATTTAAAATATGTAAATGTGTGGCGTCTTGTCCTTTTAAAAAGAGTGAGTGGTAATTATATCCCATCCACAAATTGTGGTTGGTTTTGCCCTCTGTGTCGCCCGCGGGGGGAAAATTGTGATGAATTATGCCAATGCATTTGGGGGGTAATGTGATGTGTTGTTGTTTTGTCTGGTGTGACAAAACAAACAAAAAAATGGGCACACGTCATGGCAAAACTGTTGGTGAAAAAGCGCCACAAGAAATTTGGTGAAATTGACAAAAATTTACCTAAAAAGCCTTTGAAAAAATCGAATCCCACGAATATTTATAGAAAAAAAATAAAAACCTCTGATTTTTACACCATTTTTTTGGGCAACAAAAATTTTTCCGGACTGATTACGCCTTAACTGGCCTATCCATAGAGTTTCTTACAATTTGATGCTAATGCCCATAATTTAACCAAAAATCGGGTCCATAAACTTTTTAAGACTTGTCAATGTTTTTTATTAGTTATGTTCCAGAGTTTCGGTGTCGGATTACGACACGAAAAAAAGGTCTCGGGCTTTTTGGGGGGTTTTTTGGTCTCGGAGTCAAGTCTCGTTTTGTAAATTTTAGGTCTCGAGCATCAAGGCCTCAAAATTTCTAATCGCTTCCATTCATTTTAAGCTTAAAAAATTTGAATAATTAAAATATGAAAACATTTAAAAATTCATATAACAATAAAAACATTTATTTCAATTTGAACGAACGAAGAGGGGAGGGGGGGGGGGGGGTGTTTGGTGTCCCCCGAGGGCACAATTTGTATATTATTGTGCCGCCCCCTTAGAATTAGACGGAAGGTTCGCATCAAATTCGGTTAGACTGCCGAATAAAAACGTCGCTAAAATTTGAGTGCCCAAAGTTAATGGAACAAAACGAAGAAATTTAAGCCCTAAAAAGGTCGTTTTTATGTCGCTTAAAATTATTTTTTCATTCAAAATAAAAATGAACAAATCGAAAATTTAATATTTAAACACCAAATCTTTTTGATTATTTTAAGCGGGGGCAGCGTCATTTAAATTACTCAACACATCGGTTCAATTTCTTGCAGTTAAACGCGCGATTCTGCCTAAAATGGAAATAAATTTTTGGCATTTTTAAGGGTGCCATTTTTAAAACATATAATTCTTTTATCCATTATCGTATATATATATGTACATATACATACCATATAAGCAGAATCGGTCAGTACAGTGGGCGCTGCTTCTGCCGTACATTGATCTGATCGAGCAGCTGATCAACCACCATTCGCTTGAAAAGTGATTTATTGATTGATTATAATTATACTTTCTGATCGTTGTTGATTAACTGATTCTGATCAATAGAGGTCAGTAGTCTATATTGTGGCACTTTTTGGTGTTTTTAGCCCATATTTTGGGGATTTAGTCCATATTTTAAGTAATTTTACACCATTTTCAATGTTTTATGCCGTTGTTTGAGTTGCTGATGCCAATTCAGTCGTTGCAGCAGTGCCCTCTTCCGTTTTGAACGCGGTCCGATGCCCCACTGAAAAAAAAGAAATTAGCGAGAAAATAAAATCCAGGATTTGGATTTTTGTTAATTATTTTATTCACATCAAAGCCACGCACCCCCCCCCCCCCGAGACGTTTGGAATTGCCGGATTTGGCACTTTGACCAGGACAAAGGCCGGATTTCGCCCTTATAAATTCGCGACCTTTGAAATCCGACTTAAAACTGATTTAAATTTTAACAATATAAAGTTTCAAATACTAAATATGAAAGACAGAAATGGTGTCTAACATTTGTAGTTTAAATAAAAACAAAGAAGCCCCCGACGGGAAATAGGCGCCGCCGAAAATTTTGAAATTTTATTTACAACCCCACATAAATTTCGCCTAAATTTTCTTAAAAATTTTCTGCCGAGGCGGTTCAAAATTTGTGCGATTTTGCGGGGTTGGGTTCCGGTTCCATCTCTTCAACTAGCCCCAGTGTTTTCCCCCAAAAAGCCCGAATTTGATTAACATTAAAATGCTGGGAACAAATGGTTGAATGTGTATAAAAAAAAGTCCGATCAGGACAATCCAATGTCAATTGGAATGGCTTAATGGTTTTTAAGCATTTCTCGGCTTTTTTGTAAAATTAATTTCACACATTTGCGAATACGGTGGCGTCGTCTGTTTCACTGACGCAGCACCACAAAATGCACGTGACGGAGACAACAAAAATGATGGAGAAGAACACAATCCATACGGCCAATGGGCCAAAATAGTCGATCAAATCAAACGATTGTTTGGGCATCGACCCAAATTTTGTTAAAAACAAAAATTGCCGTTGAAAATTGCTCGAACCAAATGCCGTCCCCAAAAAAATCAAAATTTTATAATTGAACAAATGAAATCGTTGCTCTAAAAGCTTAGTAGTGTGAGCAAGTAATTTCTTTTCCAATTGGTCCTCTCAAAAGGATTAAAGAAATTTGAATTTTTGAATTAACAAAATAAAATCTTTAAAATTGAAATAAGAATAAATTAATAAATAATAATTCTTTTTTAAAACAAATGTTTTTAATGCGTTTATTGTGTAAATTTGCTGAAATTGCAAAAAAAAAAACAGGACAAAGCGTTTGCTGATAGGAAAATTGCATTCAAAAAAGAGGAATTATTGAAAAACAGCACAAAAAGGCATTTTTATTCAATTTCGAATGCAAGAAAATATACTTTTTTTAGTGTTTAATACTAAAAATTAATTAAAATGGATTTTTCTTTTCTAATAAAAATGTAGAAAATAAGAATGAAAGAAACGATGTGTCTGTGTCTGTCGAGTTCACTATAAAATTGGTCAATTAGGAGGTCACTACTGATAAAAAAAATGGTGCCATTGGCAATGCCACTATCAGTGAATTGAATTGATTCAGAACATTGGCTGCATTTTTATTAAAACATTTTTTTATCATTTTTTTATTTATTTTTTTGTTAATTTCATAATTTTTTTCAGACTGTGCTGTTTACTTTTTTTCAAATTTAGTTCCCAAACCGCACACTTTTTAAGCCTTGGAATTACAATTTTTAGACATTTTTAAGGATCTTGGCCCGCCGCCATTCACATTAAAAAAGCCACCAGCCGTCCCCTTAGGCGCTCTTTATGTGCCCGCCCTGAGGCGTTTTAACCGTCCAATCAGCTGCGGGCGGGACACTTTTCTTTTTACAATAATTATCATAATAAACCGATCGCGATCAGAAACGCGTGTGAAACAAGCTTTACGATGAAAGTGAGAAGAATATGTTGATTTATTATGTCTGTAAAGTTAATAAACAGGAGCTAATTGGATGTATTTATAAATGGAAGGGAAAGCGCCGCATTCCCCCCGAGGGGACTGCTGCTGGCAAACTTTTTTTGGTTTAGCCTCCCCGTTCGCCGTATCTGGGGAAGTTGGAGGTCATGATCAGCAGAAGAAGCTGTCCTCGGGAAGCTTCGACAGGCTGGCCCTCTCCTCCATACGCCCGAGGGGCCAAGTTCAAAATTTTCCATTTATCCAATTTATCATTTTCTCATTTTCCACATTTGTTAGGCGACCTGCCGTCTCTGTCCCCTTCAGCGTCCCCCGCATCCATGGGCCCCTCTCTCCCTCCCCTGGGGGCCAAATGAAAATTTCCATATTTTCACGGTCAAACTTTCTTAGCATATTTAGCATCCCCGTTTTTTATCAGAATTGCCCATCTGCCGTCTCTGTCCCCTAAAGCGGTCCCCCCCGCCGCATCCATTTGGCCACATCGATTGGCCTCCCCCCCCCCCGGGGGCAAGCTACACAGCTAACTAAACTCGACTGCTGGCGCTGCTAGCATCAACTCCAACTCCTGTCTCTTATACACATCTAGATGTGTATAAGAGTGAAACAATAGACAGAAAATCTAATTGACAAAAATGACATTTCACTGTTTTTGGTAAGGCCCCCAGACCGATCGAGATTGATTTCTGACCAAGTTNCAGCTAACTAAACTCGACTGCTGGCGCTGCTAGCATCAACTCCAACTCTCTCTCTTTCTCTCTACTCTCTGCTGGCTTCTTCTTGTCTCTCGTCAGTCTCCCATCACTACCGCCACTCCATTCGCCACCCGACCGACCACTTCACAAAATTTGTTTCAAGCAGGGCCCTAAAGCACTGGGACAAACATTTGGCCAAGCCTTTCTGCCTCTCTGACCTGTGCAAAATGTTCTCTGTCCCCCTCCCCCTCCTCAAATTTTGCACATTTATGATGTAAATGCCACCTTTTTGACATGCTTAACATTCATTTATTATGTAGACTAGAGCCCGGAATTTTACTGTTCAGTCCGGACAAGTCCAAAAATGTACGGGCGGAATTCCACATATGCCATTGTTCAATCCCAAAAATTGCTCGGACGGGATCCCAATGTTTCGGGATCCCGTCTCGATCCGGGGACTTTATGACAATTTGATTTAAAGTAATTTGTTTTGTTTCCGTCCACTTTTGAGAGTGGCCCTTCTTCTGCTGCTGGTTTTTGTCAATGTTTACTTCGTTCTTTCCAATTCACATTCCCTTCTGCTGCTCTATTCAAAAATTCTAAGCCTCAAATGAGGCGGGCGGCAGAAAAGCCATGTTTTGTTTGTTTAAAATGCGTTGGCAAAAAATACTTCCAAAATTCTTTTTTTTATTTTACAAAATATGGGAACGAGCAGAGCGCAGGTTTTTGCTCGGCGCTCGCGCATTTGTCCTTAAAATTTGTCCTTATTTTTATGGGAGACGGCTTCGATCGAATTACATATTTTGGGAATTTTAGTCCATTTTAAGTCAATATTTTACCTTTTTTTAGTCCATATATCGGCTCTACTGAGGTGCCTGCATATTCAGATTAATTATCAAATTGTGATGATTGATCAATCCCTAGCGATGCTTTCATATGTTTTTCACAACACAAAAATGTGTTCGCCCCCCCCCCACATATTATGTCGTTTGTCTTTGTAATTGGGTCTCAGGGGATCCGGACGAGGATTTGAAAGCCGATTATTTTTAACACTCGCCAGCGTACATTTCGCCAGCGTACATTGCAGCAGAAGATAATCCCTTTAAAACTTAGCCGAGAGTTAACTGCCAATCCGCCGATGGGATGGATGATGGCCCAAGGGCGCGGCTGCATTTCGCCTATGTACCACTTCGCCTACACAGCCAAAATGTACCACTTCGCCTACGTACCATTTCGCCTATGTACCATTTCGCCTACAAAGCTAAAAAATACCACTTTGCCTATATACCATTTCGCCTACCGACCATTTTGCCTACACAGTCAAAAAGTACCACCTCGCCTACAAATTTTAAAAATTCRATTTCCTTTTTAAATTTTCTTTAACAAACGATAATCATTTTGGTAATGCGCGAAAGCTTCAAATTTTATTCTYATTCCATTTCAACAAAAAAATGAATGWTTGAATTTTGGTAATATTGATCTCTCATCTAGGCACTGTTGTTGCGAAACAAATTTTCAAGATTCATGTTCGTTTATCTATAAATTAATTAGGAGGTATACGTGTGCGAGAATTGATTTATAAAATGCTTTTGCCCTCGATCTRACTTAATCTACCAAATACGCCTTCAATTTGTCAAAGGAAATGTTAAAAATTGAATTTTTAAAATTTGTAGGCGAGGTGATACTTTTTGGCTGAGTAGGCGAAATGGTACGTAGGCGAAGTGGTACTTTTTGGCTTTGTAGGCGAAGTGGTACTTTTTAGCTTTGTAGGCGAAATGGTACATAGGCGAAANGTAGGCGAAGTGGTACTTTTTGGCTTTGTAGGCGAAGTGGTACTTTTTAGCTTTGTAGGCGAAATGGTACATAGGCGAAATGGTACGTAGGCGAAATGGTACGTAGGCGAAGTGGTACATAGGCGAAATGCACAGCAGCGGGCCCAAGAGCCAAGACTCGGCACTTTTTTCAACCCAAAAACCGACTCGAAAAATCTTTTTCGGCTTACCCAACCCAAAACCGGGCCCAATGTTGTTCTGAACGGTAAAATACGAAAACCCCCTAGTAATAACTTTTTAACGCTTTAACAAAAAAAATTTTTTAGAAAAATTTTTTTTCCCCACCAATTGTTCGAATTCGGGTTAGGGCTTCGTTTACGCAACAACCGAGATTGGCTTCGTGTTTTCGCACGTGTTATGAAGAATTTTTGGGGCTATAAAGCCATTTTTATAGAGGGGAACGAGTTGGTGGGGAACGAGTCGATGGTCGTTCGTTCTGAACTTGCTGCAACCCTGGTTGTTATTTTTTCATAAATACATTTTTTGTTGTTGTTTTACTGCGCAACATTCGGATTTTCCAATTCAAAGACTCCGCTCCACTCTCCCTGTGGAGAATGGATTGGTGAAGAAGAAATGTTTGCTGAAGCGATTGGAAAGTGCTCTTCTTGAATGAATGACTGGGGCCCGGTCCTCTTTACCCGACCGTCCTCAACTTCTTGTACCCTTCGCCCCCCCCCCCTCCATTAATCAGCTCTATCTTTCCCTTCCGTCCATCTCACCAATGAATGGGGGGGAGGCTGAAATGTAACCAAACATCCATCTAACCTTTTTTTAAGCTTAACTACAGTTTTTTTTACAAATTATGGCATTCCTTTTCACAGACATACACTTTTGGCATTGGTAATGGTGGAATTTATGTTTTTACATTCATTCCCTTTTTTTCCTGGACGCCCACGCCCACCACTCAGCCCCCGTGTTCAAAGCCACGAAATGTCGAATGAAACAAAATGCATTTTTTTGTTGTAGAACTTCTTTTTAAAACAAACTAAACGATCATTTTCTTTAGAAGGCAACAGAAAATAGAAAAAAAGATCACACAATTTTTTTTTTTTGTTTTCTCAGCAAAAAACCCCTCTCGGTCAACTTTTTATTTTAAAAATATTTGATGCGCTGATTACGAATTTGTCAATAGAAAATAAAAAAAAGTGAGAATTTAAAGCTGTTTTTTGATCGGTTTTAATTTTTGAAGATTAAGGAAAAAAGGAATCGACATTTCGTGGGGCAGCGACTGATAAGGATGACAAATGCTTAAACTTTTAACGCGTACATTAGCTGGATTTTGTCAGTTTAATCGCTGTATTTACTAAAATAAGTCAATTTGATTTGAAAATAAAATAATACCCCCGAACTCTCCCCCGCCGTTTTTTGTTCTTTATTTGAGAAAATTTTGGCATTTTTAATGGACAAATTACAGGTCTTTATCACCACCCGATTCGGCACAATTTTCTACGCATTTGAATTTTTCAACGGCAATTTTTGTTTTCAACAAAATTTTTGATCGATGCCCAAACAATCGTTGGATTTGATCGACTATTTTGGCCCATTGGCCGCATGGATTGTGTTCTTCTCCATCATTTTTGTCGTCTCCGTCACGTGCATTTTGTGGTGCTGCGTCAGTGAAACAGACGACACCACCGTATTCGCAAAGGTTTTCAATCAAAAAAATATTTGTTTTGTTTAAACCTAAAAAATGCAAAATTCGGGCATCCGTTTTATTGAACCTGGAAGCATTTTTTCAGAAAAATTTTAATTTTACCGGTGAAGTTCATTTCGGAGTTAAGCGAGTTTTGAATAAGAGTAACCCGGAAGGGTGTAAACATTGGACCGGTTTTTCAAAAATTTAAAAAAAACCCCAAAAATTGGTGGCACGGATTTATTTGGAACCAGATCGGAATTTGGCCCAGGCCCAAATGCCAGGGAAGCTCCGATTTTTTAAAAATTTTCCGGTTTTACCGTCCGTCTACCGGACTTGGGCTCACCCTGGAAAGTTTTTTTTTATTGTTTCAAAAATTTCAACATTTTTAGTGGGGCATGGGCCCTCAACGGCGGAAGCGTAGCGGCCATCACACGCTGTTGAATGCGCCACCGCAGCAGCAACCGAAGGCGGAATGACAAATGTGACGACATGACGTTGTGACAGCGACCGTAGATGAAACAACGAACGTCTCCAACTCGTGGAAAGCATAATAATCGATGACTACTCATTTGCTTTAAATTCCGTTCCCTTAATTTAATGCCCAAAATATAAATTCTCAAATTTGACAATATATACAGCAAGCCAAACAACAGAAAAGCGCCGCGGCAACGGCGTGCCACAATAATGCAAAATGAAAATGCCATTTTTTAGGGTCCAGCCTGGCCTAGGGGCGTATTCAGACAATTTTTTGAAGGGTTGGTAGGGGGGGGGGCTAACAAAATTTGGCCGATGTTCGATTCATTTTTTGTCCCAAAAGCGGATTTTTGATCGGTTTGTCTTTGCTCCATGTCCGTGCTATTTAAGTTACGACGAATTATTGTCATTCGATGAATTGTTCGTCAACGCTTTTTCATTTTATTTCACCCGATCAATTTATTCATGCTTCAAGACTCTCATTTTATGGCGTAAAAACAATATTTTCAACATTTTCGAGAGCTCCGTCTACTTTGGAGGTCGCTAATGAGTAGAGATCGGACCGGACCCGGATTTGTTCGGGCCCGGTAGTCCCGATCCGGGTGATTTTGGAAAAACTCGGGTTCCTTGACCCGGTTTGGGTCTGCTAGACCTGAAGAATTAACAAGAACATAAAATAACAATTGGTAATAGTACGGTTAGGTTTGGTGTGGTGTAATGGTGAGTGATTGATGTTTGGAGATAAGTGTTGGTGGGGGTTCAGATCCCCGACTGTGTCAGTGATTATTTCTTATTTTTCTGTACAGTTACGGTGGTTAAACAATTTTAAAAATTCTTTTTAACTTTTTCAATTTAGAAACAAATATTTTAGATGACAATTCACAAGCTTTTCATTCATTTTTTGTTGAGCGAAATCAAATAACATTTGGGGGATTTTGTTTTGCATTTTCATTTTTGGAGCGAAAAAGACATCCTTTAAAATTTTTAAAAATAATTACTGTTAATATTTCAAAAAATATTTATTAAATAAATTATTTTTAAAAAAAAATAATTTTTTTATTTTATTTGAAAAAAAATTTTTCCGTTTTCCGTTGTTTTTGGCCCTTTTTCCGTTTTCCGTTTTTTGAAAATAAATTTCCGCCCATCCCTGATCAGTATCGTATCGCAAAATCAACCTTTAACAAAGTTTCTTGCGTTTTTCACTTAGACCTCTTGTCGGATCAATTCTAGTATTCCTCTTCCAATTTTAGAGCGGTGATAAATCTTTAAATTATTTGAAATACTTAAATGCCATCCCTCATTGCATTATTAGTAGGGCTGGGATTTATATGTGCTAAAAAATGCCAAAATATGTGCTAAAAATCCCAAAAAATGCCAAAATATGTGCTAAAATATGTGCCAAAAATGAGTCAGTTTATGCATAAAAACCTTCAAAATTCATCTATCTTTATTAATTTTGCTCCCCAGTTGTAAATATACTATTTTTCACATGTTTTAAAAATTTTATAAAAAATATCTAAAGTAAAAAATTTTAGGGAAAATGTCGATCTTTGTGGGTGGGTTTTTGGTCCAAGAAAAAGTCATTTTTAGGGGGTGCATTTTTGAAAATTTTTAAAAAGTCGATTTCTTAGGGGTGTATTTTTCGTTTTTATTGCATTTTTGTTAAGGAATTTTTTGAAAAATGGCGAAATATGCGCTAAAACTCTGAAAAAGCTTAAAATATGTCAGTAAATATGTGCTAAAAAATACCCCCAAAATATGTTTTAATATGTGCTAAAAAGTCGCCCTAATTCAAACATTTTTCAAAACAAATACTATTTTTGGGCTTCTCTCATGGCAAGGAATCCACGAAAAAAAATATATTATAACATAAAAATCCCAGCCCTAATTATTAGTCCTATGTTGGTTTAAAATAGTTGAGGCATGCATCCAATCATAGTGTGGATCAAAAGTCAAGGAATAATATGTTTAATTAATGTTTTTGAATTTTGGCGAATTGGCTATTTTTGCTCTGAGCCGGGGGTTGGGTTAGTATATGAAATGTCGCATTTTGGGTCAGTATATGAAATGTCGCATTTTGGGTCAGTATATGAAATGTCGCATTTTGGGTTAGCATATGAAATGTCGCATTTTGGGTCAGTATATGAAATGTCGCATTTTGGGTTAGTATATGAAGTGTCGCATTTTGGGTTAGTATATGAAGTGTCGCTTATATGA
>MEIZ01000013.1:823617-845387 GCA_001723225.1 Globodera ellingtonae | reverse complement strand
GAGCAGCAAAAGCGTCCCTTGCTGGAAGCACTCCCCACTATAGCAACTTCGCACCAAAATTCCAAAATTTTGAAAAAGAAAATTTTTTTCTCAGCGTAGGAAAAGTAACGCGAGAAATAACATCGCAAGGGTAATTTTTGGACCTATTTTCTTAAAACATCTTAACAAATTGAATCAAAAATCCCCAAAAATTTTCCCGGCGGCGCCTATCGCGCCGCCGGACCTCTCCCATTCCTAAAAAGCATAAAAAAAGCGAATTGTAAAATTAAAATCATTAAATTGGTCCGTTAATGGGGGATAGAATGTAAAGGCCAAATTGTTGTATATTGGTGTTATTCACCGTGTTCATGACGCGGCTTCCATAACGATCTTTGGTGCATCTGATCACACACGCACGCGGCGTCAGTTCTTCGATTATCTTTAAAAATATTTTATTTTTTATATATATGTTTTACTTAAAATGATTACTCCTCAAAATGTAATAACTATTTAAAATAAAGTATTGCCTCCATTTGTGAAGTTTTGTCCACCGATTTCAACGCCGTTTCGATCACGTGACCGCCGTAGTTTTGCAGGGCCAATGTCAACACGTGGCCACGCAATGCGTCCACCAGCTGAGCCTTCTGATCGTCCGTGCCGTACTCGAAAAATTTCTGAATTTATTTTTCTTAATTAGGCATTCTCTTTGATCATTTTTGGGTATTTAGGGAATTTTACTTAATAATTAATTATGTTTTCAATTCCTTTTAAATGTGCGACTAAAAAACATTAATAATAAATTTCAGAGGACCTGAATAACAAAAGAGCCAAATTCGTTAGCCATCAACTGTCGAGAATTTTGAAGCGTCTCCGGCCCTCTTCAAAAATAAAAGTTTACAAAATTATGTCCCAACTCATGGCCCCAAAAGTTCGACCCGCACAACTCACCCCACACAAATTTTGTCAATCAGCGCCTTTTTCTGATCCGTCGTCCCGCGGATTAAACACTTCTCGATGACGTTGAATGCGAACTTGTCCTGTGCATACTTCATAATGTCGTCCTTCAGAATGTGCACAATGCGCGCCCGGTCTTCGGGCAGTCCATGCTCAATCGCGAGTTGGATCACGAAGTTGCCATACTGGTCCGTGACCAAAGTGAGCAYATTYYCGTGCAGTTGTTCCAACAGTGGACGCTTTTGCTGCTCCGTACAGTGTTCAAGCACACTTCTGATCACACAATTACCGTATTCATGAAGAGACAGGGATGTGATCTTTTGAGGGTGTTTAAATAATTTCCTAATTTACAAGTCAAATTTAGGAATTTATTCTTGGGAAGCACATTCTCATGCAGACTGCGCAGAATGCGCTCGCGGTCCTCGGGCCGTCCATGCTCAATCACRTGTTGGATCACGAAGTTGCCAAACTGKTCCGTGACCAAAGTGAGCAYATTKYCRWGCAGTTGTTCCAACACGGGACGCTTTTGCGGCTCCRTGCAGTGGTCAAAAAGACATTCGATCACCCAACAACCGTATTTATGGAGGGACAGGGGAATCACTTGCGCCGATATCTCATTGACTAACTAAATAACATTTTTTACATTTATAGTCAAGCATTTTTTGCCTTCATCTGTGACGGATTGTCCACCGATTTMAACGCCGTTCGAATCACGTGAGAGCCGTACATTTGCTTGGCCAATGTCAACACGTGGCCGCGCAGTGCGTCCACAAATTGAGCCTTCTCAGTCGGTCTGGCACGCCCCAACTTTTGCTCGATGAACCTGGCAAAATGTTAATGCAAATTATAACCAGGGCTCCCAAATGAAAACTTTCAAATTCTCATTTTTTTGGCAGATAAAAAAGCGCCTCATTTCTGTCTGATGGCAAAACTTTCCTAAAATATTTTTGGAGGGGCGAATTGGGTGCTTTGTTTTGCACATAAAAGTGGACTTTTCACACTTTTAAGGCCATGCCTATTAATGTTTAATTTCTCGAGCTTTCAAATGGTATTAAATTTGTCTGATTCAGTGGGTTGAAAAAAGCTACACGCCATGGAATGGCGCCAGCCCGAGCTGTTCAAATCGTTCACCCAGCAATTCCCACCTTGAACCTTGCGGGTCCAGCGCAAACGCCACGGCGTCTTTGCCCAAATCGGCGAGTTGAAGATTGTCTGCACGGTTATTGTGGTACGCGTCCAACAGCTGGGAACCGCCGTTGTTGCTGTACTCGCCCGACAGCTTGGACCGGTTGCTGGGACGGTCTGAAATTACTTGAAACTAACGCTAAAACTCCACCGGGTTCCAGAAAAAATTTGGAATTTTGTAACTAGTTTGATTTTTCAGAAAAATACATCCCTAAAAATTGACTTTTTTTTTTTTTTGCCTTGCCCCGCCCCCGAAACGCGAGGTCTGGTCCGCCCTTAATACGCGGATTAATTTTTATAGGCTCAAATGTCCAAAATTTACTGGACGAGGACGACGCCGCGCGAGCACCGCATGAAATAACGGCTGCCGGGCACACATTTTTGATGTGTTGATGCAAAAACGCCACACGAACAGTTTGAACGTGTTGAACCTAAACAAAAAACAAAAAAATTTGCATACGAATGAAATTTCCGAAAGGTTAAGCCTAAAGTATCATACAATTTTTTCGAAGAGGAYGGATTTAATCATCGAATTCCGATAAATCCATCGCTTTTTAAAAAAGCTGAACACCTCCAATTCCTCGAGCTAAGGCGCGAAATTTACGCAACGAAGCGCAAGGCTCCAAAAATTGCCAAAAAGTAAACTCATAAATTGATTGGATTTTTTTTCTCAAAGATATTGCTTTCGTTCATTTTGTATTACTCAAAATTCACTAAGATTAAAAACGTTGGGTTTCTACGACACTTTGGGTTTATGATAAAACCCCGGAGGGCCTCCCCTATGGTTTTGTGACGTCCCGCCTAAAGAGTCATGTTGTCCCGACAATTTGTCGAAATGAAACAAACAAAAGAAAACCGAACGATTTATTCAAAAGTGAATTGTTTTACGTTTTCTCGGGACAAAAACGGAACAAATAACAAACAAACAAAAAAATCTTGCAAACCTTGCAAATAATGTGCTGGCCGTTCAGAAAATTGCGAATGAATCGGTTGATCATTTTAAGCGATTGCGTTAAGTTAATTTCTAAATGCTAAAAAGGCACAAATTGAAAAAATTTAAATAAATGAAACAAAGGGCGAACAAAAAAAAGCTAATTTAGACCCAAACAATGACCAAAAGTTTTAGTCATTTTTTGGGTTTGGTTTTTTTGGGTTTACCAAAACTTTTGGGTCTTAGTAAAAACCAGGGATACCAATGTATTTATTTATCAGATATCAGGTGACATCTAACCTGATTTGTCAATTTTTCCTGATTTTTGTGTTTTTCTGATTTTGTCCTGGTTTTTCAAAAAATTTGAAATTTTCACTGAAAATTACCAATTTATAAAAATGCACCACTAAGAATTTTTGGATAACTATAGCGAACGCCCCATTCCAAAAGGTACACCCAAATTACAGCGCAGACATTTGCGGCCCAGACATTTGCGGTCTGCTGGTAATCAGACATTTGCGGTCCGACATTTGCGGCCCAGACATTTGCGGCCAAAATGTGAAGGAATTTTATTCCCTTTTTTCGGACATTTGCGGCCTCAACCAAAATATGACATGGTTACTGTCAACACAAGACAATTTCGTGTGAACTTCAGTGTTAAGGAGCGCAAAATCAACATTTTCTTAAGGGAAAAGTTGAAATAAATAATATCAACATTGACGTTGATATTTATTAAAATCAACGTGCATTACGCCAACAACGTAAATATCAACATTTTTAAATATTTTGCATGGTTAGACTTAGAGGGCAAAGAAAAAAAGGAATAAGTTTAAAAATGTTGATATTTATGTTATCATTACGCCAACATTCTGCCAACATTACGCCAACAATGTAATTTAAAATCATCTCATTTGAATTTTTCTTCTTCCTTTTTTTCTCTGCTCTCTAAGTCTAACCATGCAAAATATTTAAAAATGTTGATATTTACGTTGTTGGCGTAATGCACATTGATATTAATAAATATCAACGTAACGTTGATATTTATTTAATATCAACAAAAATGTTGGTTTTGCGCTCCCTACTTCAGTGTTCACTACCATTGTAGCCAAAAAAAATTTTATAGAATCGATATAAAATAACAAATGTTTACACTTTTGAAGATTTTTGCGCAATATAGTTATATTTGTAGCATTTAATCGCAACTAATGCTTTCTTTCAACTTATTCAACAATTTTAATTACATTTTTAATTTTTTTTCAAACAAACCCTCCGGAAATCCCCGTCCGCAAATGTCCGTCCGCAAATGTCCGTCCGCAAATGTCAGCTCGCCATTAAAATGGCGTAGCTTTGGCGGTTAACTGTTATGGATCTTATTATTTTAAAAATATTTATAAGATTTATCACCGCATTAAAATTGGAAGAGGAATACCAGAAAAACAGAATCAGGCCTTACGAGCTTGATCCGACAAGAGGACTGAGTGAAAAACGCAGGAAAAAATTTGTGCTCATTGATAGAGCAATCAAGGATTTGATTTTGCTATACGATAACAATGTTGATCGAAATGAAGAAACATTACTGAGACACCTCACTGCTCTACAGTATCGTCTCGCAGAAAATGAAATTCAAGCTTGATATTACTTTAGTGCACCGTTTACGCTCGTTGGGCCTTGAGCAAGCCGATGTTATAATGTCTGGACCGCAAAAGTCCGACCGCAAATGTCTGATTTTCAGCAGACCGCAAATGTCTGGACCGCAAAAGTCTGGACACGTTCCAAAACGGCATAATATATACCAATCGCTTTGTCTCGACGAGATAAGCTCGGAAAAATAGGTCAAAAGTTTAGGAAAAATGTTTGCACCGGTTTTTGAACCACTTAAACATGTCCAAAATTCTGTGTCTTCCCGTGCACCAATCAGCATAAATTTGGCACCAATTGACAGCTCTTGATAAGACAAATCGATCTAGGTGTGAAGGGACACGATCAGACGCCATTTGGATACCGKTCGACTGAGTCCCAGTGAAAAAGGTACATTTCAGTACCATTAAGAAACAAGCGATTTACCGAATGCTACCTAATGGGCGCATGGTGAACAGGGATGGGCGGAATTCCGTTTTTCCGTTGTTTTTGGGCCTTTTTTAACGGAAAAAATATACACCCCTAAGAATGGGATTTTTGGAGAATTGGAATGCTGTTTGGTTGTGGTGTAATGGTGAGTGGTTGGTGTGGGGAGATAAGTGTGGGTGGGGRTTCAGATCCCCGACTGTGTCACTGATTATTTCTTATTTTTCTGTACAGTTACGGTGGTTAAACAATTTTAAAAATTCTTTTTAACTTTTTCCAATTTAGAAACAAACATTTTAGATGACAATTCACAAGCTTTTCATTCATTTTTTGTTGGACGAAATCAAAAAACATTTGGGGGATTTTGTTTTGCATTTTCATTTTTGGAGCGATTTTCTTAACAATACTAACTTAAAAGTGCCGATTTTTTAAATTTTTGTTGAAAATCTCTTAGCAAATTGTCAAAATTTCAAAATTTTCTCCGGCGGCGCCTATCGGCACCGCCGACCCCCCACCCAAAAGCCTAAAATAGATTTAGAAGGCCGCTGAAAAAAAGACATCCTTCAAAATTTTTAAAAATAATTACTGTTAATATTTCAAAAAATATTTATTAAATAAATTATTTTAAAAAAAAATATTTTTTTATTTTATTTTAAAATTTTTCCGTTTTCGGTTTTTCCGTTGTTTTTGGCCCTTTTTTCCGTTTTCCGTTAAAAAAAATATTTCCGTTTTTCCGTTTTCCGTTTTTTGAAAATAAATTTCCGCCCATCCCTGATGGTGAAGTCAAAAGGTGGGTGTGTGAAAAGCTATTCTATCGGTTACCCGACATTTGCACCCCAGACATTTGCGGCCCAGACATTTGCGGCCACAGCCAAAATAAGAATTTGCGGCTCGACACTTGCGGCCTATTTTAAATAACCAATTCACCTAAAGTCATTTTATGCACTTGCCTTGCTCAAGGCCCAACAAGAGCTTTGCTCTCTGACATCTCCAATCTTGAATTCTTAGTCAGGGAGAAGATACTGTAATGCATTTAGATTCGAGTGTTGGCAAAATCGCATTTGCGGGATCCCGCTGCGGGATTTTTTCCGGAAGGTCGCGCGGGACCATATTTGCGGGATAAATTTCGCAAAATCCCGCATTTTAAATGTGCGGGATCCCGCGCGGGATTTTTTAATATTTATAACTAGGGCTGGGATTTATATGCTCCAAAAATGGCCAAATATGCGCATATATATGCTCCAAAAAAGGCCAAAATATGCACCAAAATATGCCAAAAATGCCGAAATATGCACCAAAAATGCCGTGGCACTTTTAGTACACAAATTTGCTTATACTTAATTTTTTTTTCTTCTTCTTTTAATGCCTAATAAATAGATTTAAAGCTTTTTCGCGTTTTTTTTTTGGTATTTTGGAAAGTTGAACAAATTTGAAAAAAGTTCCGGAATTTTAACCGTCAGGCCAGCTCATCGCCATTTAGCCATCTCAGCGCCAGCCAGCCAGTTCAGCGCCGACATTTTTATATGTATTTTTTTACGCGAAAGTTCAATTTTTTAGGCCTTCTTTTCAAAAATGACTAAACTTTTTCAAAAAAACAGCCAGAAATCAATGATTTTGTGTGTATTTTTACAAATTTTTGGTCAAAAATGCCAAAATATTAAACTTGACCAAAAAAGCTCAAACCAACGCGAAAAGGCTATTTTTAAGCCGTATTCCTCAGAACATATAAGCATACAAAATATGCAAAAAACATATAATCCCAGCCCTATTTATAACTTACGCCCCAATCGATTTGGAAATAGCAGGATTGCGAGCGTGGTGATGTGGATTTCAAAAAAATGCATAAATTACGGTATCCGGGTGGAGCAAGTTCAACCCCGCTTGAGTGTAATCGTTGTTTTTTGTGTATTGTATTTACACTATAATTTAACGAGGAATTAATGGCATTGAGCGTTGGCGTTCGCTGCCTCACATAATGTCGAAGCCACGAAATGTCGACTCAGCCAAAAACCACGAAATGTCGAAAAAAAAAAAAAATTTTTTTAAAGTGATAAAAAATTTTTCTTAGGGGTTTTCGGGGGCGTAGAACCCGAATACGACATTCATTTCGACCAATTCCGAACCCCGGACCCAAATTCGAACAATTTTTCGAAAAATCAAAAATGTTCAGAAATCAATTTTGGTCTCAAAATCGTTCTTAAAAAGCATGAATTCGGGTCCGGGATTCAGAATTGGGCAAAATGAATGTTTATTCGGGTTCTACGCCCCCAAAAACCCCTAAGAAAATTTTTTTATCGACTTTAAAAAAAAAAATTTGTTTTTTTCGACATTTCGTGGTTTTTGGCTGTGTCGACATTTCGTGGCTTCGACATTATGTTGGCGCGCCGTTGGCGTTATGTCAATGCAAAACAAAAATTTAATTTTTGAATTTTTTTGAGATTTGAGTGCAATTTCTGCCAACTTTATTTTGTAGTAACTTTCTTCATAGGTCTTTCCGGTAAGAAATTTTTGCTGATTCGTACTTAGCTCGACGAGAGGAATCGATTGGTACCACTTTTTTTGATTTGTTCATTCATTAAAAAATATATACATTTTTTCCTTGCTATTTCCATCGTTAAGTTATAGTGCAATAAGGGCCTAAAGAGATCTCTAAAAATGTCTAAAAAGCGTTAACTTTTATTATTTTAACAAAAGCCCACCCCCCTTCCTTTTTGCGAAACAATTCGCAGAGTTGCCGAATCGACACAGCTCCAATTTGGCATCTTTATTTAGCCCTCTTACTAATCGTATCTTTTTTGTAGCGTGCTTGATTTTTTGGGGCACCTTTTTGATCAAGCAACCCGCTCGTCGTACAGATATTTTCCAAGGAAGGCCTCTGATGAACACGGACGGACTCATTTCCCCGCGCAAATTCACAATTTTTCGATTTTCGACAAAATCTCCAAAAAGCACAAATTACAATAAAAAGGCAAAAAGTTTGTGTTCTCAGTTTGAATATTTTCATCCAAATTCCGTTCCTCTTCAGTTCTTGCTCTTTTTCGGCTCACTCGGGCCTTCGTTTGTGGCGTCAAGCAATCTGAAAATAGAAATATAAAAAAGGGACTGGGCAAGAACCGTTACGGCACAGAAAATGCGGCAATTCCTCCCTTTTGGCACTTACCCATCGTCGTCGCCGATGGCACTGTCTTCGAAGTTAATAGTGATGCGAGTTGACTGATGACGCCAATCCCATTCAGCCGCCTCCTTTTCCCACTTGGCCCATTCGTCTTCGTCGCGCTCAACTGGACAACGCACCAACAGCCAATTGTATTGGTCAAGGCATCGCGACACCAATCGCTCCCCCGTCAAATTGTTGTTCAGTTCAAATGGCACAACGTGCGCATAAGACCAATGATTAAAACATATGATGAAATTGACCGGATCGGTTGAATTGGCAAATTCCTAATAAAGGAATTTAGGAGAGTCCAATAAAGCAAATTCAAAAACTCTCACCATTTTGAATCCTCCCATTTCTGTCGGACAAAAGGCGAATTGCAACACTTTCGGCAGTCCATCCCCGCGGGGCGTGTGCAACCATTTGGCCAAAGCTTGGGCAGAAGAAGCGCCGGCACTGTCATCGGCCGGGAATTCGGGAAAAACACAAATGGAATGGATCATTCGAAGCTTTGCGCAATCGCGCAGAATGGTCGGAGAGAATTGGCGTAAACGGTCCAATTTAGAGGCATATAAAGAAATGCCGCAAATGTTGTCATTGATCAACGGCCAAATCTTATCCCAAATGATTTGCCAACTGTCGTTTTGGTCGTTGAATGTTCTAATGGAAAGATTGGTCCCTTTGAAGTCGAAAAGTCGGCGAATTCTTTGGAAAAATTCGATGACTTTTTGGTCGATGTACCTAAAAGTATAAAACATTTGAGGAAAAAGCTTAAGCATACAATTTATTGTTAAATTAAATAAAGTATTTTCAATTATACTAATAACTTTTATCTCGGTTTAGCGCTCTGTTTCTGAAAAAACGGTTAAGAAAATGACAGTAAATATCAAAAATCCTAAAAAGCCTCATAGACTTTAAAAACCCGCAAAATGAGGCTGAACTAGGGTTGGACGGGACCGGACCGAAATCCCGTCCCGGTTTCGGTTCCGTCCAACCCTAGGCTAAACCCTCAGGGCAGCTTTGCTTTTAAGAGATTTCAAACAATTTAAACCAGCAAAATGACCATATGTGAAGGGCTTCGAAGCCGAACACTTCGTCTGGAAGCGGCTCTTGCGGAATTGGCAGCCGACGCTTGCCATCGCCATGTCCAATGAATTTAATTATTTCAGCGACATTCCCTTTGATTCCGCGACAAATTTCCAAATTGCCCAAGGCCCATCCCATCAATTTGAAATGGGCGTCCACCAAACGGTCGAATCGATCGCTGATCAGCGCCACTTTCAGTCCGAGCACAAAAGCGCCACAAAATGTGTAGACATCGAACAAAACGTCGTCACAAATGAAACTGAATAAATTCGGGGCTTTAAATGAGATGAATGGGTGCCGCAAATAGACAATTAATTGCCCATAAGACTTTTCATTCCGGTGATCTTATGATTCCACCACCCCAGCAGAAGTGAATCAGCAGATTAACAATTTTAAGTCATTAAGTGAGGAAATACATTTCCATTTGGAATGAGGCAATTAATTAAACATACAACTGCTGGAGGGGAAACAATCCACGCTACCCGAGAAGCAATAGGTGGTCCCCCCGTACTTTTTGGGGGCCCGTGAGCACGGATTTTGTTTTAATCACGTCTAGCCCAGCTGTGGTGGTGGGGATTCCCTTGAGCCCGTAGAAATAAGGCAAAACTCACATTTCCTTCAATCGTTTCTCCACTTTCTTCGGATTGCCAGACATTTTTTGTTGTTGTTGCAATTCCAAATGATTTTTTGATTCCAATGAGCAATGTAAAAACTGAAAAGATGGCATTTTTAATACATAAAAATTAGAAAAGTAAGACAAAACCCCGAATCGGAACCGAAAATCCCATTTGTTTTAGATGAAATAAAATAAAATAAAAAATTATCAAGAAAGAGAAATCGATAGAAAGTCTATCCGAATTATTTTAGCAAATGTGGGAAAGGGGCACGCATTTGGACCGGATGGGTCGGTGAGAACGGACACAAAAATCGATAAATGTTTTCGTCTGACGAAGCAGAGAAGCGAAAACATAGAAATCGAATAAGGGCAAATTCCGCGGTACACATCAGCCGGTACTGCTTGTTTTCCCGCTCCCGAGCGATTTTTGACGCCTTTCAAACACCATAACTCCTACTCTTTGACAACTAAATTTACAAATTAGGTAGTAACATTCTAGAGCTTGTGCTGTAGAATAAATGAGCACAAATATTCTTAAGACTTCGAGCTTTCGAATAGTACTAAGATTTTAGAACTCGGTTGACTAAGAACAGAGTTATGATTTTTTAAACCGGGGGGGGGATGAGCAGTACCGCCCAAGGGTCATCAGCAGTGGGGCTGGAATTTATAGTTGCCAAAAATCTCCGAATAGTTAGGTTTTTAGTTGCTTAAAAATTCCAAAATAGTTTCTAAAAAGTAGAGCTGTACGGGACCGGGACTTTTGGGAAAACCGGGACCAGAAAAACCAGGACCGGGACCAAGATTTTCAACCGGGGACTAACCGGGACTTTTCATGAGGAAATTTTTTTTTGTAATGTTCAATGGTAAAACAGTTTGCCGTTTGTCGTTCATAATTGTGATTGGATTTTACGACAAATGCACAATTTCAGACGATAAACGCCAAATATTTGGGGGGCGCTCAGCATCACCCCTCAAATTTGTCGTTTGCGAATTGTCCCAAATTGTCCTTTGGGAATTGTCCCAACTTTTGATTGTACATTCGTTCAAAATATTTCAAAAATATTTTCCTCTTATTATAATACTTAAGGCATTAAAATTAACTCAAATATTTTCTAATAGATATAAAAATTAACACAGACAAACAAATTCGTCTCCTTTTTATATAAGGATTTGACCAAAAGAATTATATCGCGAATTCATCTTTTAATATGCAAAATTGGAAATTTCTCTCTTTTCCAGTTATAACTGAATTAAGAAGGTGCCTTTATCGAGGCGAGTTCATCGCGACAAGCCAGTGCCTTTCCGTCTCTGAATTTGTGATCTTTTGTATATCACGTAAATTTTGAAGAACGTGTCTGGAAAGTCAAAAAGATTTTCGAGAAATTGAATTTAATCCTTGGAAAATTATTAACTAAGCAAAAAAAGCGCCTGCGTCCATGAATTTGTCGGCTTTGTTGCCCATTTCTTCACCATAAGGGGACGAAATTTGATTTTCCAAAATTCGAGAAAAAGTCCATCGTTTATGGGTGTGTTTTTTGATTTTATCGCATAAAAAAAATAAAGATAAATTATTCAATCATCCAATAATCCGTTATTCGACTTCTTCCTTTTGTCGCTGTGCTTGAACGGTGGTAAGCGATCTGAAACTCAAAAATCATTCAAATATATAAACAGAATGTAAAATTTCAACCGATTAAACACCGCGATAAATAATCATACGAACCAGAGCCAAATCACTCAAAACCACCTTAATAGGTTTTCTTAGGGGCTGAAACCGATAGAACAATCAAAATTTTTATTGGGACGAGCATTTAAGCCGGGTTTTGAACCGGTTCAAATTTTGAAAAAAGCAAGGAGGAACCCTTTTGGCCAAAATTTATGGAAATATTTTTAAATCTAAATTGTCTGAAAATATGTTATTTGATGCACTGATTACGAATTTGTCAATAGAAAATAAAAATAGGGAATTTATATCGGTTTAGAAACCATGAATTTGTTGTAATGCGAAAAGAGCAGAAAAGGCAACACAAAACTTTTCACAAAATTAAAAATGGCAAAAAAACGTGCCAATTTCCAAAGCTGGAATTTGCCACTAAAAAGGGGCAAATTGTCCTCCCTGGACGGGATGAAGGATGCTTTTAAGATTTATATTGTTTGTATTCACATTAAAATAAGTTATAGAATTGCCAAAATTGTAATGAATGAGTTTGGATGAGCCCTTAAGAAATGTTTAAAAGTTTTTAAACAAACAAACAAAATCTGATAAAAATGTACCGAAGCTGACGGACTGTTGACTATCGCATCAACGACAAACTGAAGCTGTTCTGGTTCGATGAGTTCAATTATCTGCGAAAATCTTTAACAGTTTCCAATAAAGCTAAACCCCCAGACCCGCTTCCAAGTTATAGGAGTAAGTGTTACAGTGGTGTGCAAAAGTAAAGTCACAAAATTTTTTTTTTTGTTCAACGACCTGTAAAATGATAAAGAAGGAATTTGAGAAAGAGTGTTAAGGGCCTTTTTGTAGCCTTTTTAGTTGGGCTACAAAACCAGCAATAGCAACCATCGACCCCCCTCCCCAAAATACTGTTCCACCCCAAGTCCGAACTGTCTATTTTATTGGTGCAAAAGTAAAGTCACAAAAATTTTAAAACAAAAAATCAATTTTTTGTTTGGCCCAAAATCYAAAAAAAAATTCATGCAGGCATGATTTTTGATACTGATCAAAAAAGGTAATTGGACCAAGTTGCTACAACACCTCCTTCATGGAGATCCGGAAACCCCAAAATACCCTGAAAATGAGGGTCATTTTAGAAAAAAAATCCCTGAGGGCTTGGAAAAAATTTTCTACAAAAAACCATTTTGTGAGAAAGATAGCCCACAAAATTCTCTACAAACGCCAAAAGACAGCTAAGCTCTGCGACTTTTCTCCGATGAGCGTAGGCGTCATGTGCAACCTGCGCAGGGACCGTCTGCAGGGGGTACGGTAGTACAATAATTTTTAGATGCAAAAATCGTGATTTCTCACTTGAAATACATGTTTTTAATTGCCTAATTATTTAAAAAACCTTGAAAACTTATTCTAATGAAGTTAGCTATTTCTCAAAAGCGCCAAACTAGATTTTCTATTTACGCTACAGTACTCCCTACGCACCGTGCCCATCAGGGCTGTGTCGAAATTTCGATTTTCGATTTTCGAATTTCGATTTTCGACGTTTTTTTCCTTTCGATTTTCGATTTCGACAAAAATGAGCTGTTTTTCGAAAATAATTTCGAAAGTCGGGTCTGGGAAATACCAAAAAGTTTAAAGTTTGAAAAGTGAATTTTGAATTTGGCATTTTGCTTTTGCTAATTCAAATCAAATCAGTTCACTAAAATGATAAGTGCAAACTGCATAATTTTTCTTCTGCTGGTATTATGCTGTCACATAATTCCGTTAAAAATCTTTAGCATTTTCATTTGTTTTTGTAATGAGTGCAAAAACGCATGATTTTTCATCCTGGTGGCATTATTTTACGCGCATTGGTTCCGTTAAATCTACCACCGCACAGTGCAAACACTGTGATAAAATTATTGATCAAGGGCCAAGTAAATCAACAGGTTGGTATGATTTTGACTTTCAAATTATTAAAAATTTTAAGCAAAATTTGATCATCATTTGAAGACCAAACATGCTGAACAACATAAAAAGCGTGCAAATTTCTTGAAGGAAAAAAAGGGAAAATTGGATTTATTAGCGCAGAGAAAACCAAATTTAGCTTTGATTTTCTCAAAAGCACCACCCGAGTCGCAACTACAAGCACCGATCATTCCAGAAGAACCATTTTTCTCACAATCGCAAACTACAGCAGACCCATCAGTTTTGTCTATCGTAGGCTCTTCATCTACCTCAAATTCAGCTTCACCAATAGCAAAAGCTCTAAGTTAGAAACCTCAATTTCTAAAATTTTATTTTTGGTACATTTTAAAGCGCAATGGTCAAAAGATGGCGCAAAAACTAAGGAGGCAGACAAAATTGTTGTGGAATGGTTGGCAACAGATGGCATTGCATTCTACCAAGTCGAGAAAAAAGGGTTCAAGCGCATGGTTCAATTTTTCGCGCCAAATTACCAAATAAAGTATACATGCTAAGTTAATTGTGTTCCAAACCTAATATTTTAGAAGAAGGGGGTATTACAGCGAGATAATGCCATTGTTTTATAAGCAATTGCTTGATCGAATCATTGCTGATTTAAAAAAAGTCAAATTCATCTCCATTACAAGTGATATTTGGAGTTCCAAAGCCAACACTCACAATCTTCTCGGTAAATTAATCAACGATTAGCATCAAAAATTAAAATTCATTTTAGCTTTGACTGCGCATTTTTTAACCGACGAAGCCCAGCCGGCTTTTGTAATTCTTGGTTCAATGCCTGTGAAAGAAAAGCACAAAACAACTCAAGTTGTAGCCAATTACATTACCGCAAGGCTGGATTTACTGGAAATTCCAAAATCAAAAGTCCATTTGGCATTGTCAGATCATGCATCCAATATGATCGCTGCTTTCAAACAAATCAGCATTGACCATTTTGGATGTTTTCTTCACAAATTAAATCTAGCCGTGCAGGTTTTTTATGCGCTAGTTATCAATTCTTAGGTAAGCATTTATAGGCGGGTTTACGAGCTATACGTTTTGAGTCAAGCGACACGTTTGAAAAAATAAAAACAATCGTTCGAAAAATTAGAAAATCATCCGTCCAGCGAGAGATTTTTCGAGAGCTGCAGAATTCTCTAGATTTGCCACCAAATGTTCTCAAAAAGGTTAGAATTTGTGGTAAAATTGAACACATTTTCTTGTGATTACTTTAGCACCTTGAAGTTCGTTGGTCCTCTTTATTTGCCGTGCTCGATCGATTTTTGGCAAACAAAAGTGCAATTGAACTTTTTTCTGACTCTCCTGAAGCAAAAAGACAAAATAAAAACGTTTCTTTACCAAAACTCGACCCAATTGAATGGGACAAGATCACGCGATTAAGGTCTTGTTGTCTTCGCTATTTTCTTGAAAAATTTTTAAGGGATGTTCTCGCAATTATGGACAAACTTTTTTCTGAAATGCAGTCTCGCACGTTCACAATCGCTTCTGTGATTCCATTTTACCTTGGAATGAAAAAGGCTCTACAGGATGTACTTCTTCCAATTGAGACAATTGATTTGCGAGAAGCTATAATCGCAAAAATGGACGAGTTAATGAGTGGATGGGAAAAAAATAAGTAAACAGATAAATACCGATAAATTATTATTCTTTGATATTAGATGCCTTGTAATGGCGACAGTGCTCGATGTTCGTTGTAAAATGAAGCTATTTATGACATATACAGTGCAAATCCGCGCTTGGTTCGAGGAGGATCTCCGCAAATTATCAACAGTTCGAACACGCGTTCACGACTCTCGTAATCGAACTCATTCCGACAGCCCGATGGAGTTGGAAACAGCGGGAAGTTTTGGAGCTGGTGTTAGTTTGCTTTCAAACTTACTTGAGGTTCATACTTTTAAATTTTCATATGAAAATAAGAGTTATGATGATCGCTGCTTATCAGGATTCAATAAGCTCATCGTCCAGAACTTCTGGTCAATCCGTGCCGGATGAGTACTCTACTGCACTCGAGCAATTAGACAGATATTTGCGGACGCGAAGAGAAAAAACAGATATAGACCCACTGATTTGGTGGAAGAACAACAAGGAGGGGTTTAATTTTCTCTTTAAACTCGCTCAGAAATATTTGTCGGCCCCCCCCGGTTCAGTTGAGAGTGAGAGATTGTTCAGCACTGCCGGCTTCATTTTAAATGATTTGCGTCAATCTATGCTTCCGGAAACACTCGAACGTTTGCTCTTTCTGCATCACAATCTTCCGCTATACAATTTTGATTATTGAAATACACATTTAATCGCATAAAAAAAATTTTCGATTTTGTTTCGATTTTCGATTTTCGACGTTTTTTTCCTTTCGATTTTCGATTTCGAACTTTTCAGTTTCGATTTTCGATTTCGACTTTTTTTTTACTTTCGACACAGCCCTGGTGCCCATGTAAAGTTGTGCATGACGCCTATGCTCATCGGAGAAAAGTCGCAGAGCTTAGCGGTCTTTTGGCGTTTGTAGAGAATTTTGTGGGCTATCTTTCTCACAAAATGGTTTTTTGTAGAAAATTTTTTCCAAGTCCTCAGGGATTTTTTTTCTAAAATGACCCTCATTTTCAGGGTATTTTGGGGTTTCCGGATCTCCATGAAGGAGGTGTTGTAGCAACTTGGTCCAATTACCTTTTTTGATCAGTATCAAAAATCATGCCTGCATGAATTTTTTTTTRGATTTTGGGCCAAACAAAAAATTGATTTTTTGTTTTAAAATTTTTGTGACTTTACTTTTGCACCAATAAAATAGACAGTTCGGACTTGGGGTGGAACAGTATTTTGGGGAGGGGGGTCGATGGTTGCTATTGCTGGTTTTGTAGCCCAACTAAAAAGGCTACAAAAAGGCCCTTAACACTCTTTCTCAAATTCCTTCTTTATCATTTTACAGGTCGTTGAACAAAAAAAAAAATTTTGTGACTTTACTTTTGCACACCACTGTATATTCTCCACTAATAATGTATCTCTTAGCAAATTGCAAGCCCTACTATTCTTGCATAAAAGCTGTAGCCTACAATAATCAGCACCGTTATCTATGAGAAATCCGACTTTAGAAGAGCTCTAGTTTTTTGTAAGTTTTGTTTTCAGGCAATCTCAATTTCACAGCAATATGCCACATTTATATAATTGTTTATTATTGGTGTTATTCACCGTGTTCATGACGTGGTTTCCATAACGATTTTTAATGCATCTGATCACACACGCACGCGGCGTCAATTCTTCGATTATCTTTAAATATTTATTTTCAAATTAAAATTACTCCTCAAAATGAAATGATCAATGAAAATCCCGAATCTCGAAAACCTCGGTAAAATTTCGTCATCAAATTTTGATCGAGAATCTCGATCATCCGGTCTATTCCTGACCCGTAAGAAATTTGGTGACTCTGCAAAAACCCTTCAAACTCCTCCTGGCAACCAGCCCCTTGGGGTGAAACCAAACAAGAACCTCAACCCTAAAATTAAATGCTTTTACCTCCATTTGTGACGCTTTGTCCACCGATTTCAACGCCATTTGGATCACGGGACCGCCGTTCATTTGCAGGGCCAATGTCAAGACGTGGCCACGCAATGCGTCCACCAGCCGAGCCTTCTGATACTCCGTGCCGTACTCGAAAAATTTCTGAATTATTTTTGTGTCAATTTTTGTTGATGAAGAAGAGTCATATTCCTTCTAAATTCTGGGTCTCTAAACCCAGAAAATCACAGCGGTTTTTGTAAAAAATAAATAAATTTCAAAAAATGTGCGAATTCGATTCTGGGGCATGAAATCGATCGGGACGGAGGTCAGATTCGAATTCCACGATCCTTAACCCATAGAATATTTTTTACAAAAAAAATTCGAGTAAAAGGGAACGAATCGTGCACCGTTCCCCTTTCTACTTGACGACAAATATCGAGAATTAAATTGTTCTATACGGTAACGATACGAAATTTCGGTAAATTAACGCTCAATTTATCGAATCGTGCCAAACACTAATGAATATTCGGAGGACCTGAATAATAAAAGTGCCAAATTCGTCAGCCATCAACTGTCGAGCATTTTGAAGCTTCTCCGGCCCTCTTTAAAAATAAAATTTCATATACCTTTAAGCCCCAAATGTTTTATTTTATTTAGCCTCTTCTAACCATTCTTTTACACACATTTTCAAAAATGATTATCAAAAAAGGTTTTTTTTTGTAAAGTTTGAAAGAGCGCGAACCGTTCAACAATTTATGTCCCAACTCGTCGTCACAAACATAAAACAACTCACCCCACACAAATTTTGTCGAACAGCGCCTTTTTCTGATCCGTCGTCCCGCAGATTAAACACTTCCTAATGACGTTGAAGGCGAACTTGTGCTGTGCGTACTTCATAATGTCCCCCTTCAGACTTTGCACAATGCGCTCGCGGTCCTCGGGCAGTCCGTGCTCAATCGCGTGTTGGATGACGAAGTTGCCATACTGGTCCGAGACCAAAGTGAGCAAATTCTCGTGCAGTTGTTCCAGCATGGGACGCTTTTGCTGCTTCGTACAGTGTTCAAGAAGGCGTTGGAGCACCCGACAGCCATATTCATGGGTGGACATGGAGGTGACCTTTTGAGGGTGTTTAAATATTTGCCCAATTTACAAGGCAATATTTAGAAATCTATAAGGAAGCACTTTCTCATGCAGACTGCGCACAATGCGCTCCCGGTCTTCGGGCAGTTCATGCTCAATCACATGTCTGATCACGAAGTTGCCATACTGGTCCGTGACCAAAGTGAGCAAATTCTCGTGCAGTTGTTCCAACACGGGACGCTTTTGCTGCTCCGTACAGTGTTCAAGCACACGTCGAATCACCAAATTACCGTATTCATGGGTGGACATGGAGGTGACCTTTTGAGGGAGTGGAGTTTTTCTTTGGGAAAAAGGGAGCGTCTAAATTAGATGGTCATCTATAGAAATATATATCGGGACTAAGGCTGTCAGTTTCGAATAATTTTCGGTTAACCGAAACCGAACCAAAAAAATGCCGGTTTTCGGTCTCGTAGTCTTCTGTGGGCCCGCCCACCCCTTCAACCACCTCATCCGTGGCCAAAGTGAGTACATTCTCCTGCAGACTGCGCACAATGCGCTCGCGGTCCTCGGGCAGTCCATGCTCCTTTACATGTCTAATCACGAAGTTACCATACTGATCCGTGACCAAAGTGAGCAAATTCTCGTGCAGACTGCGCAAAATGCGCTCCCGGTCCTCGGGCAGTCCATGTTCCTTTACATGTCTAATCACGAAGCTACCATACTGATCCGTGGCCAAAGTGAGTACATTCTCCTGCAGACTGCGCACAATGCGCTCCCGGTCCTCGGGCAGTCCATGTTCAATCAGATGTCTGATCACAAAGCAGCCATACTTATGCGTGACCAAAGGGAGCAAATTGTCATGCAGTTGATCCAACACGGGACGCTTTTGCTGCTCCGTACAGTGTTCAAGCACATGTCGAATCACCCAATTGCCGTATTCATGGAGGGACAGGGAAGCAACCTGGTGGGATGGGACAAAGGAAGCTTTTCGAGCTTTAGCATTAAGAAATGTTAAAAATAGTTTTTTAAACAAACAAACAAAATCGACAAAAAAATGTACTGAATCCGACGGACTGTTGACTATCGCATCAACGACAAACTGAAGCTTTTCTGGTTCGATGAGTTCAATTATCTGCGAAAATCTTTAACAGTTCCAATAAAGCAAACCCCCAGACCCGGAAGCCCCGGTTAATACTCAAACAACACATTTATATAATTGTTGTATATTATTGGTGTTATTCACCGTGTTCATGACGTAGGCTCCATAACGATCTTTGATGCATCTGATCACACACGCACGCGGCGTCAGTTCTTCGATTATCTTTAAAAAGTATTTTATTTATTTTGTTTTTTAATTTAAATGTTTACTCCAGGGATGGGCGGAATTCCGTTTTCCGTTGTTTTTGGGCCTTTTTTTCCGTTTTCCGTTAAAATGCCCTTTTTAGCGGGGAAAAAAACGGAAAAAATATACATCCCTAAGAATGTGATTTTTGGAGAATTCGAATTCGGTTTGGTTTTGGTGTAATGGTGAGTGGTTGGTGTGGGTAGATAATTCTGAGTGGGGGTTCAGATCCCCGACTGCGTCAGTGATTATTTCTTATTTTTCTGTACGGTTACCAATGGTAAACAATTTAAAAAATTCTTTTTAACTTTTTCCAATTTAGAAACAAACATTTTAGATGACAATTCACAAGCTTTTCATTCATTTTTTGTTAGACGAAATCATTTGGGCGATTTTGTTTTGCATTTTCATTTTTGGAGCTATTTTCTTAACAAATCTTGTTAAGTTTTTTAAAAAAATTATCGGCGCCGCCGCTTACCATTCCTAAAAACTTCAAAAAAAAGTGCCGATTTTTTAAATTTTTATTGAATCCGTTTCCGTTGTTTTTGGTCCTTTTTCCGTTAAAAAAAATATTTCCGTTTTTTGAAAATAAATTTCCGCCCATCCCTGGTTTACTCCTCAAAATGTAATGATGGCCTTTTTGGGGGAGGGGAGGGATTAAAAGCAAAATAATATTGCCTCCATTTGTGACGCTTTGTCCACCGATTTAAACGCCATTTGGATCACGTGAGAGCCGTAGATTTGCAGGGCCAATGTCAACACGTGGCCACGCAATGCGTCCACCAGCTGAGCCTTCTGATACTCCGTGCCGTATTCGAAAAATTTCTGAATTTAATTTTCTTAATTAGGCATTCCCTCATTTTTGGCAATTTTAGGGAATTTTACTTAATAATTAAATTATGTTTTTAATTCCTTTTAAATGTGCGACTAAAAAACATTAATAATGAATATTCGGAGGACCTGTATAACAAGATTTCCAAATTCGTCAGCCATCAATTGTCGTGCATTTTGAAGCGTCTGCGGCCCTCTTTAAAAATCATAGATGGCCAAGGGGGGGGGGGTCAGCTCGAGTGCTGCGAAGTTGACATTAGAGCGCCGGCGCTCAAATGGCAGGCAAACTGAGCGCCATACGTGTTTTTTTCGCGCGATTTTTCAACTATTTTTTAGACGAGGCGGCGGGCGGGTCGGCGGTGCCGATAGGCGCCGCCGAGAAAAGTTTGGAATTTTTTATTCAATTTGTTAAGAAAATTGGTCCAAAAATTACATTTGCGATGTTATTTCTCGCGTTACTTTTCCTACGCTAAGAAAAAAATTTTTTTTTCAAAATTTTGGAATTTGGTGCGAAGTTGCTATAGTGGGGAGTGCCCGAGTGCGGCGATGGGGGGGGGGGGGGGGTCGACCCCCCCCCCTTGGCCATCTATGTTAAAAATAAAAGTTCACAAAATTATGTCCCAACTCGTCGTCCCAAAAGTTCGACCCTTACATTTTAATGCATAAAACAACTCACCCGACACAAATTTTGTCGAACAGCGCCTTTTTCTGATCCGCCGTTCCGCAGATTAAACACTTCTCGATGACGTTGAAGGCGAACTTGTGCTGTGCGTACTTCATAATGTCCCCTTCAGACTGCACAATGCGCTCCCGGTCTTCGGGCAGTCCATGCATCAATCAGATGTTGGATCACGTAGCATTGCCAAACTGATCCGTGGACCAAAGTGAGCACATTCTCGGCAGTTGTTCCAGCACGGGACGCTTTTGCTGCTCCGTCAGTGTTCAAGCACACTTCGGATCACCCAATTGCCGTATTCATGGAGGGACAGGGGAATCACTTGCGTCGATATCTCATTGATTAACTAAATAACATTTTTTACACTTATAGTCAAGCATTTGAGTCCCCAGGTAAACGGGACATTTTAGTACCGAGGTCTAAAAATCGGATTAAAAAAAAAGCAACAAATTTTTTGAGGGAATATTCGTTTTCAACACCAAAGAAAATAAGAGGAGGGGAGGGCAATTGTTACACAAACATAAAAGAAAATAACCGGATTAAAGCAAAATGATTTCAAATTAAATGATTTTACCTCCATTTGTGACGCTTTGTCCACCGATTTCAACGCCATTTGGATCACGGGACCGCCGTACATTTGCTTGGCCAATGTCAACACGTGGCCACGCAATGCGTCCACAAATTGAGCCTTCTCAGTCGGCCTGTCACGCTTCAACTTATGTTGGATGAACCTGGCAAAATGTTAATGCAAA
>MEIZ01000013.1:758878-777272 GCA_001723225.1 Globodera ellingtonae | reverse complement strand
GCCCTAAAGGTCGTCCAGAAGTGCCAAAATAAGCCCTAAAGGTCGTCCAGAAGTGCCAAAATAATCCAGAAGTGCCAAAATAAGCCCTAAAGGTCGTCCAGAAGTGCCAAAATAAGCCCTAAAGGTCGTCCAGAAGTGCCAAAATAAGCCCTAAAGGTCCTTACCCGTAGTCGATGTCCTTGTCGTTGAAGTTAATGTGGATGCTATTCCACTGACGACGGCCATCCCATTCAATTGCCTCCTTCTCCCACTCGGCCCATTTCTTTTTGTCCCGTTCAATTGGACAACGCACTAACAGCCATTTGTTTTCGTCAAAGCGCCGAAACACCAATCGCTCCCCCGTCAAATTATTCTTCAGCTTAAATGGCACAATGCCAACAGAAACGAGACGATAAAAAAAGATGATAAAATTCRAAGGATTGGCCGAATTGACAAATGCCTAAAATAGAATAAATAATTAATTTAAATCAGMGAATTACAATAAAARTCAAAAATCACCCGTTTGAGTTCTTTCATTCCTATSGAACAAAAACGGCATTTCAGCACTTTCGGAAGTCCGTCCCCGCGGGGCGTGTGCAACCATTTGTGGAGAATGGCCGGAGGSAATTGGTGCAAACGATTGGAGGAAAGCAAAGCAATGCCGCAAATTTTGTCATTGATTAATGGCCAAATTTGGCCCAAAATGATTTGCCAACTGCCGATTTGGTTGTCGTGCGTTCTAATGTAAAGATTGGTCGCTTTGAAGTCAAAAAGGCGGCGGATGCTTTGAAGAAATTTGATGACACTTTGGTCGATGTAACTGAAAGTTTATGCAAAAAAATCTTTTAATTTAATGCTGAGAAAGACCTGACCTTAAATTAATTCGTTCGWATCCGATCACTTTGTCTGGCAGCCGAATTTGTGGAATTTTCATACGGRGCTGGAAGTTATGCCAATTGACAATTTCAGTGCCATTCCCGACAGCTGCGCGACGAATTTCCAAATCGCCCAAGGCCCATTCCTTTGAAATGGGCGTCCACCAAACGATCGAATCGATCACTGATCAGCGCCGCTTTCAGTCCGAGCACAAAAGCGCCACAAAATGCGAACACATCGAACAAAACGTCATCGCAAACAAAACTGAAAATTCGGCTTAAATGAGATGAATAAATGCAAAATAAGGAGGTGCCGCAAAAAGACCCCCCCCCAAAAATTTGTCAAAAAAAACTTCATAATTTTCTCGTTATGGCGTGAAGTGCGTTAAGACCTTCGAAAATTGTAGCAACTTTTGTGAGGGCGTGGAGGGGATTTCCCACTGAGCCCGAAGAAATAAGGCAAAACTTGCATTTCTTTCAATCGTTTTTGCGCTTCTTTTGGATTGTCCGACATTCGTTTTGTTGTTGCAAATAAAATGATTTTTATGATTATAACGCGAGGCTAACTGAAAGGAATGCCATTAAGGGAAAAACGGAAACAGTTTTTAATGGAAAACAGCCAAGAAATGGAACGGAAATTAAAGTAAAAAAAATGAACGAATCCGTGGGGAAATACGTTAGTTATGATTTTTTAAATATAAACAAATTTTGGGTATCAAAACTTATGTTACACCCAAAGCCTAAAGTGAAGAATTTGAAATCTTTATCTGTAACTCGATGACAAAATGGCAGGCATAATCCCCGACCGCTTTTTTTTCTATGAAAAAAGATAACCCCAGAAATATTTCTTTTTTTAAAGTAAAATCTTAACAAAAATCCAAAAAAATTCATGCTCGCATACATAGGCGTAGAATGCGCGAATCTGACCTTCTGTTTCAACCAGTTCCGGACCCGAATTCGAACATTCTTTTGAAATTAAAACTCTCAATCACTACTGCTTTTTCGTTGTAATTTGTTTTGATAAATGTTCTAATTCGGGTTCTGTTATTCGAATTTGGTAAAAACAGAGGTCAGGTTCGGATACTTATCCTAAAAACACCTTTCCGCAATTTTAAAATTGCCGAGACAAATTTTCCTTGAATTATGGGCAACCGGTCGAATATGGCAAATAGCGGCGCTTCCAATGAAAATTACACGCAAATAAATCGACGACGGCGTTGTTTGGAATAAAATCAAATTTTTCACCTAACTTATAGAAAATATGGATTAAAAAAATGGGAAAGTTGGATGGTTTGTTTTGTGTAGAGTTGGAAGGCGTCCCCCCCCCCTCTCACCCCGCCGCCTCCCCTCGCAATTCTATCCGATTCCCATGGGTCAGCATTTTGCCCACAGCATTCGTGAGAATCAAAATTACCTTGCCAATACAATAAGGCAATCAACCAGTGGAATCTTTTTGAAAAAGAAATCTAAGAATTTAAAGTTTTTCAATTAGAACGAACTATCCTTGGTGACCAATTTTCCGTACATCTTTCGTGTTTACAAATGTTTACAGGTCATCCCCCCCCTGACCTGTCCTCACTTTGTTGTTTTCTTCCCCAAACATTTGGCAATTAATTGCCAGTCAAAATGGGTATTTATTAACTTTTGTCATTTTAGAAACTCATTTTACAATTTTATAGTAAATTATCATGCTAATTTTGACCGAATCAATCAATGGGGACATAACAAGTCAAGGTACGAAAATCGATTTATCAATATTGATTAGAACCCGCTCGAATCCAGCCAGACCTGAATTTTTTTTGTATCCAGAATCGAGATCAAACGGGGCTTCCGGTGATTTGGATTATTTCTGAATTTGTTTTTTGTTACTCAAATCCATAATGTTTTTATCGAAAAATCGGTTAAATTCATCCATACAGTCTACCGGGTTCGAACCCCTGGCTCAGAAAAAAGGCACTGTTGTGTTGTATAAATACAGTATTTCAACTTTTGATGTAAATTTTCTATTTCCAAATCTATTGGAGCGTAAGTTACATATAGTGTGCCAATATGTATTTACAAAGGATTTGTGGCCAACTTTCAATTTTCTCTCAGACCCTTCCGAAGAATTGCGACTTTTGCGTGCCAGAATTGCCCAATTGGAACGCCAACAAACGATCAATTCGCCAGCCTCCTCAAGTGCCGGTTTCGATTTGGTGCCACAAAATGGAAAGCGTAGAAGAATTGAAGGTAAAAGTCAAGAAAAATCAAAAACTTTTGGTTTTCCTCAAATTTTATATCAATCGACAAGTAAATCGAATGGTATCAAAATTTTGATTAGGAAAATACGATGAGAGGAGTCGAAAATAAAACTTTTTGATATTATTGACTTTTAACGAATTGAAGGCGATGAAGGAGGAAGTAAAGAGACGAATGAATTGCTCGGTAAACAGCTTGAACAAATGGAGGAATGGAAAAGAATTACGAAACTCGAGTTCGAAAATGTGAATTTATTTTCTAACAAAAATTAGTCTTTTTTTTTGCCATTTGTTCAGAAGGCACTCCGCGCCGAGCTGGCACATCAGAAACTGCTAAATGCTCATAATGTTCTGCAGACAAAGATGGAGGAGTATCAGAACAAACAGCAACAGACCATCGACGAGTTGACGCAAAAACTAAAGGGTAAACTTTTTGAATTTAGGTAGATGCCTAAAACCGTTGTTAACCTTGAGAAGCATTAACCATTTAATTTATTTTACCGTTTCAGTTTCCATTGATCAGTTTTCGTTGAAGCATCGGGAACACGAGAAACTGTTAAATTCTCACAACAATTTAATGGAAGAAATGAAGGAACAACGGAAAATGGACCAAAAAGAAACCAATGACAAAATTTGCTGCTTAAATGAGGCCCAGCAGAAGCTAAGCGGTAGAAAATTTTTATTTTGAATTTCCTTTTTTGATTTATGTAATTTTTTGTTTGGCTAAATTTAAAGAGGGGCAACGGAATGAAATGCGACTCGAAATGGACGAATCGCTGAATTCTGTCCGAGCGATGGTCGCCGCCGAATTGAAGCAACAAAAAGTGTCAAATGCCAACAAATTCGCTGAATTGGAGGAGTATCAGAAAGAACAGCAACAGAACATTAGCGACTTGCATAAGACAGTTGCCGCCGTGTTAAATGATACAATAAATGGTGGAAAAGGTAATTTTTGAACAGAATTTTGTTCAGAATTCGGATTTTGACATCATTTTGAGTTTAAGAAAAAATAAAAATTATATTTTTACATTTTCTTAGGACCAATTCAACAACAAAATCGATGGGATTCTGCTGCAGGTCATGACAAACTCACGCTCTCTGAGCCCGAACGATTGGTTGTCGAAATTACTGGAAAGGATACGTGGGGTAAACATTCATTAGTTCTGTTTAGGGTTGAGCGGGACCGGGACTTTTGGAAAAACCGGGACCGGGACTAAATTTGGTCCCGGTCAAAAAAAACCGGGACTGCTGGACAAAAACAAGAAAAAAAAATCATTTTGTAAAAACCGGGACTTTTATAGGGGGATTTTAAAGGAATTTTGAAAAACTGGGACCAAAATTTCAGTACCAAAATTTGAAAAATTGACCATTTCAGTACTGGTCCCGGTCCCGCTCAACCCTAGTTCTGTTAAAGTTATTTAATTAAAAAAGTTTATTTTTTGAATTGAGTGTATTTTCAGCGTGGCGTTCTGTGCTCGCTGAACGGCCAATTGCAAAAAATTGCGGCATTTTCTATTACGAAGTGAAAATATTAGTTGGAGCAGAGTAAGTTTAATAAATAATAATTAAGCTTCAAAATACTTTAGAAGCTTTTCGTTTAAAAAATGATTTATATTTAGCGGTATTCACATTGGACTTGGGACTAAACAAATGCCATTGAACAAATGGGTTGGATTTTACAAAGGCACTTACGCATACGAAGACGATGGCACTTTTTGGGGCCATTCTGTCGAGGGATGTTCCCACTTCGAAGGGCGCCCTTTCATCAAAGGAAAGCCGACATTTGAGGAAGGTGACGTCATCGGATGCGGCGTCAATTTGGCAACCCGCCAAATCATTTACACAAAGAACGGAAAGCGTTTGGGTGAGAAATAAAAAGAAAAAAAAAAACTAAAGAGCAATTTCATTTTTAAGAAATATATTAAATTGTGTAATTTATTTTTTGCTTAATTAAAAATATTTGCAATTATTTGTTTGTTTTGCAGTAACTGATGGTTTATTTGTCGATGCTGCCGACGAATTGTTTCCGTGCGTTTCGTTGTCAGACTCTGGCGACAAAATTGTAGCATATTTTGGACCGAACTTTGAATACAAATTCTGATGAGGGGAAGCGGACAGTGAAAAACGACTTTATTTTTTTTTGTTTGTTTTTTCTTTGAAAGATATGGTCGATGGATTTGACTTAATTCGTTTTATTTTCAAATTTTGCAAATTTGCTCGATAAAAAATTTGTTAGCATTAAACAAATTGAAGTCTTTCGTCGTTGTTGATCGATCATCCAACGCCTGAGATTATTTTGATGATCGCGCTAAAGTGCGTCTCCGAAACGCCATCGGACCCAATGCCGCCACCACCGGTTCTGTATCGAAATTTCGATTTTCGGTTTTCGCACACTCTTCCCCCATTAATAAAAACTTTATAATAAATTTTTAAATATTTTCAATTAAAATGCAAAACAAGGATTTTTGAAATAAATACGTCATACCTTTCTGAATTTTTGCTTCAATTTCTTAACAAAGATGCCAACAGATAAAAAAAATTTCGATTTTCGACGTCTTTTCCATTTCGATTTCGACATTTTTAACGAGTCGTATTAAGATTTTAATAGTTTATTAGATGAAAAGTGACACATTTGGTTGGCTTCCCTCACCAAACCATCGCTTACGACTATACCACGTTGAAAGCACGCCATCCCGTCCGATCTAGCAAGTTAAGCAACGTTGGGCCTCCTTAGTACTTGGAACGGAGACGTCCTGGGAATCGGCGGTGTTGTAAGCTTCCTTTTTTTAAATTTTAGATTAAAATATTATAAAAATGACATTTTTCCAAATTTTATTTTTGTGTTTTTTCAAAAATATTTGGAGCTAAGTCTTAATATCGTTTTCGAAAGACAAAATATTTTCTTTTTTTTGTTTTCAAAAATATTAGGAGACTTGACAAAAAATGGCTTAATTATTCAATTACAATATGTAAAAAACGTTAAAAACCCGAAAAATATATTGTAACAAAATTTAAAAACGACTGATTCAAAACAGCCCAATGTTCATTTTTTCATTCTGCGCAAACATTTTTTGAACGTATGTGGACAAAAGGCCCGATAAAATTTTGGAAATCGAAATTTCGATGCTTCAAAAGTCGTCATGCCTTTTTTTGAAGCTCTACCAAACCTTCGAATTTGATAGTCGTCTTTTTCAATATATTTTATTCAAATATAAGATGAAGGTTATTTATTGACATACATATTTATATGTATAATTGAATTTTATAAATAATTTAAATAAATATAAATTCACATAACAATTTTGCCGCCAAATCGTGCATGAAAACATATTATTTATTCATTAATTTTTGATTTAAATCCACGCATTAAATGGGCGAACGCAACAAATCGACTCATCTCAATTTATAAAATTTAAATAACTAACTAACTACAGTACAAGAATTACAATAACATCCTACTGTATTTATTCRAATTGGTTGGATACTGTTGTTAAATATGTTCATCACAATTTGGGTAACATTCGGCAACATCGGGCTCTGATAAATGTGCATGGATCCGGGCAGCCTGCGGAAAATCCTTGGCACATTTTTTCTCCATTTCTGACAGCCGTTTTCCGACCTCTTCAACGGAAATTTGCTGAATTTTTTTAAAATTTTTATAAAAAATATATTTTTTGTAATAATTGCAACAAAATGTACCTTTTCCTTACGCCAAGTCCAACCAGAAAAGTCTCCCGCCCTACACTCTGAAACATTTGGCATTTTTTCAAACGGCGATTTCCACGGCCCGCCCAAATTGAGCGCTTTCCAACCTGACGGGGAAAAATGATTGATGCTACTAGAGCCCGGACAAGACAAGATTTTCCAGGACTCCTGATCCGGAATGGTTTCGTCAGGGCACCAGGATCAGGATATCCCGGAAAGCCGGATTTTTAATCCTGGGTCCGGGACTTTTTAAAAATCCGGGCTCTAAATGCCACAACAAACAAACCATGAAACATAAAATCAATGTCAGCAAAAGCATCATCAGTCAACCATCCATCGCGGCAAAAACCGTGTGCCCGTCTCAGAATTCGCAATTTTGGGGGCCAAATGCGTTGTGCACCTAACAAAATGTCCAAAAATGTTAAACTTTAATTTAAATATTTAAAAATTGCAGAAAATAATAGCTAAATGTGTTAAAAGGAACGCACCTAATGTTGCACGGACACAAGTTGTGTATGCCATCAACGGCGCATATTCCAACGATTTATTCCAATAATTTGTGCATGCCTAAAACATTGGTTTTCGAATATTTCTAAAAAAATATTTACTTTAATCTCAGTTTTAGCGTTTGGCAGCACCGTTTTCAGAATTAATAACTAAATTAGAGAAAATTTAATAATATAAACCAAATAAATAAATAAATTATTAGCACTTGCAATGCGCCATTATCGAGAGCCCATTGTGTTGGGTTAAATTCCCAATCAGCAAAGTCGAGCAAAAATTTACGCGCAAATGGCGTGTTTTTGACCTAAACTTTTAAGTTTTTTGTTCAAATATTTTTAATTATTTAAATATTTTAAAAAATTAATGTTTAAATTTTAATGATTATAATGCTTTACAGGAATTAAACATACCAAATAATTTCCGGACGCAATTTCCCAATTGAAAAACCGTTCATAAAATATCAAATCGACACGGTCGTCAATCCACTTAAAAAGGAAATAAAACTTTATTTATTTAATATATTTTAAGATTAAAAAATTTTAATATATTTTATAATTACAATGTGAATAAAACCTGTTCAATGCAATGATTTGGATTCACCACACCAGTGTCCGCGTCCAATACAAGCATCCAGTCCGTGTCCGGCAAATAAGCCGATGCAATACAATGTTTTTGGAAGAGAAGCTTTATTTAATAATAATAAATGGTTATTTTGTTTTTATTTTGTATTACATTTTTCCCTCACTTTTTTGTATTTTATGCATAATTTTTTGACACGTTCGTCTTCATCAAGTGCAACTCTTTTGAAGGTGTAGTTGGTACTGCTCAAATAACAGTCCAATGACCGTTGAGCAACTGCATAATGACTAAAAAGTACATTTATGTGCAATTTTCGTGTTTAAAATCATTAAATTCGATTCCCTAAAGCCGGCTCATAACTTAGTCATTAGCTAAGCATATTAAATAAATCGATACAATACAAAAACTCTCAATTTGTTAATAGTACTTTAGAATATGGTGCCAAGATTATTTGATTTGGTTAGCTAACAAAAAAAAGTTTCGATGGTTTAAATGAATGTGAAGCGAACCCTTTTTGAATGGATTGACTATCCATAACCACAAGCACCATAATACGACCAAATTTGGGCACACATTCGCCCATCTTTGTACGCCTTGCATATGCCGTTTTGCGACCAAATGTAATAATGCCATTTGTTGTTGGGTTGACGACGGCACTGTCATCATTTCCATAGCCCCCCAATCGGTAGAGTTGAGAGAGGTCAGTTACATATACAAATACAGAAAAAGCTGTCATAAAAGCCAAAAAAATTAGTCCTTTGATGTTCATCTGCATGATGCTTAACCAGAGCTTCACAATCTAATGGACTATATAAATCTGTAAATTGTTTTTACGAATTCAAAATAAAAGGCATTTGTGATGGCATTAATATTTTGAGAAATAAAAATATTATAAACGTTAACACATTATCATTTTATTGAAAAAGTCTTAAACAGGAACACAATTTTATATAAATGCGAATTTAGATCAAGCAGCCTAATATTAAATAAAGAAATAAGCAAATTTAAAAACAAATGAAACAAATTACTTTAATTTTGATATTTTGAATTTATTTGTGCAGAATCAGCCAACGCCAAAGCGAGGCCAAAATAAATCAGCCCATTTTGACCTTATTTTCAATGCAAATGCAACAGAAAAAGAGAAAAAGCATTGCTGACACTAATTTTGGCATTTGATCCGTTAAAATATTACATGGAAATGGAAAGGCTAAGCAAAATGTTTATAAATATATTAATTAAATACGGTTGTAATAATTATTTATCGTTAACTTCAAATTACGATCATCAGGGCTGCTACTTTTAGCTCAAAATAAGCTCGCCTAAATAGGTGAAAAAATGCCAATTAGGCTCCAAAAAGGGGTACATAAGTAAAAATAGGTAGGTATGAAAAAAGGTGGGTAAAAATAAGGCCTTAAAAAATTATCGTCGTTTTTGAAATGTAAAAGTTCTAGAAAAAAATGACAAGAAAATTCAAATTTTATTCATTTTATGAGAGTTTTTTTTGAAAAAATTAGTGAATTTGATTACAGTGCTTATAATTTTTTATTAATTATACTAACTCTATTAACGAATAAAAAGCGCAAATTAATTTTTAAAACATTCAAACCGGGAAAACCCCAACTCGTTTTTATGGAAAATATTTTTGTCGAAAAATTGTCTGCAAAATATGTTATTTGAGAAGGAAAAAAACGATTTTTAAGTCCAAAGAGGTAATACAAAAGTTAATCAAAACTCAATTGAATCAAGCCTATTTTAAAGTGTATACAGCTCGCAAATTTATTAAGAATTCCAAAATTTAAAGATTATGGAATATTTTAAATTAAGGTTTTGTTAACAGCAACTGAGTAAAAAGCAGAATTTGATGTGCATATTTTTTTGTTTTGCTTATTTTAGCATTTTGTGATCTTTTGCCTTTTAAATATGTTTTAACTCCAAAGTCTTTTTGCAAATTGACGAGACCGCTGCTTAAAGCCCAAAGTTTCGCGCAGCCCTGACCCCGACAGAAGCGACTCACATCATATCAGCTAAGAGGGCAAATGTCCTCCCCGATAAAATGCCGGCCTTCCCCCATAACCCCCCAACTTCTGCTGATCCTATCGCCATTTTTGCCTTTTTGGTTGACCTTCCCCCCCCCCCTTCTCGGAGCCCATATAAAAGGGATCTCCCCCAACCTCTGCCATTCATTTGTACAAAACAATAATTATTACTATTCACTTAATTATTTGCAATTTTTCCCAAATAGCAAGCAGTCCGAATGCCGAAGCCGTCGTCTATTTTTGCGCTTATCATTTTGTTTTTTGTTTCTTTTGCAATTCATTCATCTTTTGGGGGCGCAATTGAGCCGCAAAATGAGGTCCCCGTCGTTAAAAAGACGGTAAAGGCAAACACCAAAACGCTGGCGCCAATTATTTTGTGTAAATTTATTCTTTCAATTTGTAATATTTAAATATTTTGTTAATGTTCACACGCTTACAAAAATTTAATGCTCATTTGGACTTGAATAATCTAAAATCGAGTTCAAACGAAGAGAATGCCAAAATTAATAAATAGCAAATTAAATTAAATTAAATTATATTTAATTTAATTTTATTGTTTCAGTGCACGGATACCTCGCGAGCAAAGCGTACGTGGACGGCCAAAACATTCCGTTCCCAGCCGATTTGGCGGACGTATGTCTCCGTAATTGGAAGGACCTTAAGGCATGGATTAACCCAATGCTGGGGGACAGTCGGTTCATCAACCGTCAGGCTTGTATTCTGCATATGCTTTCGTAAGCATTTTGTCCATTTTAAATGAATTTTAATAAACTTTAGGCTTCACTACGACCCAGCAACGAAAGTGTTTAGCAACCAACCGAATGTGAATGTCACTTTCCTGGGAGATAAGCCATTTGGCAGGTGCAAAATATGGGATAATTATTGCATTATTAAGAAAAGAATTATATTTTTTCAGTGTGTGGCCCACGGTCTGCTTGCTGACCTCCGAGATCACGCCTTGGGGCTTTCCATGTCGAGACAGCACCAATTTGAAATGGGACGAGGCCCAGTTCATGCCGATGGTGCAGCACTTTGAAGAGAAGCACGGCTACGAGAGGGACGTCACGCTGTTGGGGGCGCCCTACGATTGGAGACGAACCGCCAACATGGGCGAGTTTAATTAACATTTAAATACTTTCTATGATTACAATTAACAGTTGAAATGGACTCATACTTTGCCAATTTGACCAACCTTATTGAAAAGTCCGTCAACGCATCGGGCCAAAAGGCATTTTTGGTGTGCCACAGTATGGGCAATTTGATCGTCAACTATTTTTTGAATCGAAGAGTTGGGAAGGTCCAAATAAATATATTCATTTTAAAAATATTTTTAAATACCTATTAAGGAATGGCAGCAAAAGTATTTGAACGGGACCATCAATGTGTCAGCTCCTTGGGCCGGCTCTTTGATGCTTGTCGAGCAGATCATAACGGGTAATTAACAAAGAAAACTTTGAATTTCCATAATCATTTTATTTTTCAACAGAAACATTTTGAAATTTTAATATATAGTCTAACAAAAAGATTCAAAGCTCCTAAATCTTCCATTTTCTTTTAATCTTTGCCCCCCCCCCAAATTATTTGATTATCACCAAATCATTCAAATTCAAAATAAAATGTCAACGGATGAAAATGCTTTAGGAAATGCCAATCGGCTGCAGTTTGGCGGCTCTTTAGTCCTCTCCGACGCGACAGTGCGCWMRTTCATTCGCACAATGCCCTCCTCTTTCGCAATGCTTCCCTCGGCATTGGCATTTCCGCCCAACCAAACGCTTTTGACCCTCGCGGGCGTCGACTATTCTACCAAAAATATGGATGCATTTTTGGCACTCGCAGGCAGTGCCCATATGGCACCACTTTACCACGAACTCACCGAAACCGTTGACGCCCAAAAATACACTCCGGTGGCACAATTTATGAAATTTTTATTAATTAGACTAATTTATTTGATTTCTATTCTTCTTATCAGATGTTTTGTGTGCATTCGAACATCGCCGACGGGGTGCCCATCTTTTACAATTACACCAAAGGGATCGGAAAATCGCCCAAGGCCAAAATGGGCGACGGGGACGCATTGGTTAACATCGAATCGTTGCGCGTATGCCAAAAATGGATGGACGAGGGCAAATTGGTGGGATGATTTGACTTATTTCACGAATATTAACAMCAATTAAATTCACCAAAATTAAGGTCAAAAAAGTGGTGGAGATTGACGGCCCAACGCATATGGCCATTCTCCATGAGGCCAAATTTTACAAAGCCGTGGAAACCATCATGGGCCTTTAAGCATTAAAATGAAGCAGATTTGCTCTCTTCAATAACCACCAAGCATTTTTGTTAATTTCGACTTTATTACAGTTAACAGTGATCATTCGATTATTGTAGTTTAAATGAAAGTTTCTTAATGTAAACAAAAATCTTGATAAATATTTTTTGCGGGGCCCTGGCGCCCAACTTTTTAAAAAGCGTTAAAAACTTCACAAATATATGCCAGCAGCAGAAGATGGATGGCTTTAAACAAATTATTAATTATAACAGATAACCGATCATAATCAAGCCTTTCAACTGTAAATTGGCAGTGCTTGTCTGGGTTTTCACAAGATAATTTCATGTTTTTTCTTCGTGAAAAGCGTCATTAACGAAACACAAAACGAAACAAAACAGTTTCGTCCAGCAAATAAAATATTTTAAATATAATGGACAAGTCCATGCAGCAAATTCATAAAAAATAATTTAATAATAATGAGTATTTCGAGTACCTTAAAAAGATCTAATTGTGTGCTCTTTTGAACTCGCATTCTTTTTCATTCGTTCATTGTGACATATTTGGAGAAAAAAGTAGGCAAATATTATTTATTTWWTWAWWWTWWTYCYTWWYCMAWYYTTTKKTKSCSSCMAWTTYYTTTKKYMAAAAWTKGGGSCWTTKRAATGGATTATTKTRCTGCAACGAAAGTGTTTGTTTTGGCCAAATCCCCAGAATTGTGTGTATTTAAAGGCCGGCAAAATGTCGTTGTGGCACATTCAAAAAACTTTCAAAAATATTTGTCCTCGAATATCCTTAAAACACTTCCAAAATGACGTCAATGACTTTCAAAATGTAAGTTTATGAAACGCAATTTCTGTTCAAAAATATTCCCCATTAAGGGTTTCGCTCGTTCTGCTCGTCCTTTGCCTTGGAATGGCCATTGAACAAAGCCAAACTTACGTAAGAAGTGGGCTATAATTCATGCCCAATTATTTGGTTCAGATGTTGGACTACGGCTACGGCTCCGTCTACGGCTACGGCGGCTACGGCTATCCGTACGGCGGATGGTATGGAAAACGCCAAGCCGGCTTTGGCCCATCTGCTGGAGGCGCCACTGGAAATGGTGCCACTTTTGGCAATGCCGGAGGCGTAAATGGTTATGGGGGCGCCCAACGCCAACAGTTTTGAGTAATTGATGGATATAACCGGGACCAAACTGATCGGTGATGGATGCCAAATTCAATTCGATTAATTTGAATAAAATGCTTAATAATTCACAATTCAAAAATGTACCTATTTAAAAAGTCAGAGAATAAAACTATTCTTTTGTGCTATTTAATGGAAAAAATTTCAATTACTCGTGCCGACTCTCGGATTATTCCGGAGTTGGGCTAAAATTTGGCTTTGGTGTTACTTAAAAAAGCCGAGGTTTCCTTAATTTAAAAATTTCAGTCGACGATTAAAAAGAATTCTCAATTTTAATTTCGTATTGACGTAATCAGAGCGCATCAAAAAAAATATTTTCAGAGCAAATTCGAAACAGATTTTAAGCCGTGAAAGGCTGTCCAAAAATTGCACAAGGCACCGCTTTCGCAGGCCAAGGCGGGTAATTGGTAAAAGTTTTCAATCAGCAATAACAGCAGCTCGGCTAAGCCTCATTGCTCGCTGTATTGCCCGAGCGCAAGGCTAAAGAAAAGGTGTAAAAAGGAATATTAAGTGAAAATTGCTTTGATTATTTTCGATGGGGTGTAAACAGAAGAAGGAAGACACTGAGCACAACACAGCAACAATACGCACGCTCTTTTTCTCTGTTAACACATAAAACAACATTCTCTCACTCACTCTGTCAGTCTGCATGCATGCGTGCGTGCGTGTTCCCTCAGAAAGGAAAGAGAGAGGACGCACGCAGCAAATGGAAAGGATTTCCCCTCATTTCTTTAATGGGAGTTCAGAGAAAGAAAATATTAGGCAGTGAAGGCCAAAGAGGCTATACAAAAAGAGAAAGACAACGAATTTTTGCTCTCCTTTCTTCCCCTTTTTGCAACCCATAAACATTTTTCTCAAATTCTTTCGCAAATATCCCCAAACCCTCCGCTGTGGTTATCCCTGGTCCCTCTGTATTCGGACGATGAAATCTTTCGCCTTTTACTAAAGGTTTCCGTGCAGGGGGACGCTTATGGGTTTACCCTAATTTTTGGAAGCGCCTTCTCCAGGGAGGGCGCGCAAAATCTGAAATCCGGATAATTCGGCGCTGCTCGTTTCTGCGCTATCGGTCAATCAATTAATTAATCATTAAGAAAGCAAATCGAAGAACCTTTGATCAAGCGAAAGCTAATCGATTCTTATTTTCTCAAAGAAGGCCTAGCTTAAAACGTATGAGATGCATTTCTCGTGCCAGTTTGGTTTTTGTTTTTGAAGGACGGAATGGATGGCAAAAGATTTTAAATACATTTGCAAACAATCAATGCCGTTTATTGGTAGCAGTGATGTCCCGGCTCCATTTTCCCGGTGTTTCCGCTGTTCCGTGGAACCGGTTCCAAATTACTAAATTTTAGCACCTTTTTTGGAAGCTATTTTTATATTTAAATAATTCCTACCAAAACAAAGTTGACCGGGATTGGGCTTTTTGGTCAACCGGACCGGGATCGTGAAAGCCGGATCGGATCAGGACCATCATGTTGAGTTTTGATGCTGTTTTTAAAAATGTTGAGATCGGAACCCTGGGGTAGATTTAAAATTTTCAATAAAAAATGGCCAGTTTAATAAAAAGAAAATACGCCCTCTCAAAACATTAGATTCTTGATCATTCCCAATTCTCTCCGATCGTTCTTTGCAATTGCGCAAAGCTCCGAGTGATCAATTGTGGTTATGTTTTTCCCCGGATCCGGCCAAAAGTTGTCCCCCCCCCCCACAGAAAATTGCACAATACGCGGAATGGATTGTTTACTCAGAAAACAAATTATAAGCAAAACGGAAAACGCGACAATGATCGAAGATCATAATCAATGTGTCAAGGAGACCCAAGAAAGAAGTTGGTCTCAGATGGACGTCCTCAAGACGTGCAGCTACTTCTGCTGCTTCTTCTCCACCGCCTTCTTCACCACAATGGGAATGGAGCGCTTCCCATCGCCCGTGGTCTTCATGCCGGTGATGTACAAGCGRCCCCCGTCCAGTTCGCACTTGATGCTCTCCTTTTTGATGCCTTCCGGAATGAGCACACGACGACTGAACTGGCGATGCACCGACTCGCCTGAAAAGTGCCAAAAATTAAGCGTTGTTTTTGATTAAAGGGTGCCGCCTATTTTGTGGAATTTGTAAATGGGAGCAATCCGAACATTTTGGCTGACGGATTGGTTTCAAATTCGTGAACGGGGCGCGTAATCTCAACAAAACTCACCGTGGTTCTGCTCGCGGTGTTCACCCTCCACAACAATTTCATTGTCCTTCAGTTCGACCTTGATCTCCTCGGGACGGAAGCCGCTGACATCCACCTGAATTTTTTGGATATGCAAAATGCCATTAAAAAATGTGCCGTTTTTTTGTTCCCACCTTGTACGAGAGCTCGCCTTTGTCCGACATGCTCAGCTGCGCGGCGTGGTCACGGAGCTGAAACAAAAAATTGCTAAAAGATCTGTAAAAATGCACCACGAATATATATGTTTCTAATAGAGACCGGAATTTTGGAAAATCCGAGATTTGGAGATGGGCCGAGACCTAGATTTTCGAGATCAAAAATCTCGAAATTCCGAGAATCTAGGTCTCGGAGTTTTCGACAAATTTCCGAGATTCGAGACCTCTCGGAAAATCTCGGTCGAGATCTCGGCCGGTCTCTAGTTCCTATATGTATAAAGAATTTTTTTCCGTTTTACATTTTCGCGCAATTCTACCAAAAAAACAGTCAAACCCCCACCTGAGGCTGAATCCCGTCAAAGAAATGGTCAAGCTCACGGTCCATTTGTTCCAATGGCGCAAACAATGAATGCCCGATCGAGGGCAGTGCACGGCGATAGATCAGGTTGTATGGAAGCAAAGACATTTTCAGATCGTTTTTTTTAAAGTTTTGAATATAGTTAATAATCGCTAAAAATACTGATGAGTTCAAATCCTTCGAGACAAGGAATAGCCGGGGCAAAAATTCTTCGAAAATGTTGGGGGGGAGGAGGGAAGAGGACGCCTCGGCTTAATTGTATATAGCACAATTAGAGTCCGAACTTGAAGACCGAGTGATTTTGGTCGATATCGAAAGGCTCAGTGAAAAGAGCACAAAGCATTAAAGCATTCAAAAAAAGAAAAAGCTTGGTGAACTTAAAGGTTTTTGGGGGGGGGGGGGTTGGAATGCCAAGGCTACAGGGTCTACAGGGGCCGCCAAGTGCGTTGAGTTCATTGGATTTTGGACAAATTTATATTCACCGTTCACTGACCTCTGCTGCTTTTTGTGGAAAATGCTGGAAAGAATTAGAATGAGGAGGCAACATTCTGGGCAATTGAAGAAAGTGCTGGAAAGACTGAGAAGGAAACAATGGGAGGGGGTAGTCCAGTTGAGTCTCGCCTTTCCCGCCATTTCCCAGCTAGCTAATCCCTCTCGTTCTCTGCCCACATTTCTCTTGACCCCGAAGAGAAAAAGAGCGTTTTTGAATTTATGCCCTAAGCAAAGAGGGCAGGTCATAGAACAGTGGGGGGGGGGGGGGGGCAGACGCCAAATGACCCTAAAAGGCCCTTTCCCCTTCACCTCCCCTGCGGCAATCTGTGAAAGTTTATAAAATTCTCTCAGTCCAAAGTGGCGGCGATATATGCGCGCATGGGTTTTGTTTAATAAACTTCTTAGAAAATGTTTGGACTAAATCGAAAATAATTACAACAAAATTAACTTAGACGGAAATACAAAAATAAAATTAAAAAAAGATTTAAAAATCAAAAATGACGCTTTAAAAACAACGAACAGAAGTAAATAGCAAATGTGATGAATATGAACGAAGCTGGTTTATGGCTTATTATATTTAACAAGCATGTACCCAAAGGTCTCATTCGTATTTTCATACTCAACATCCKCGCTYTCTTTCTTTTGATGAAAGGGCGTCCTTCAAAGTGGGAACACCCCTCGACAGCGCAAAGTGAGCACATCCTCGAGCAGTCCATGCTAAAGCATATGTCGTCTAATCATGTAGTTGCCATAATTATCCGTGACCAAAGTGAGCACATACAAAGGCGAGTTGCCAGAGCCGTTGCTGAACAGGAAACAGCAAAAATGAACGGTTTGAGGTTTCCGGAAAAAACTCACTCCGCACAAACTTGGCCGATCAGCGCATTTTTCTGCTCTGTTGTCCCAAAAATCAAACACTTTTCGATTATGCTGCAGATGCATTTGCGATATATGTTCTTCATAATGTCCCTCTGCAGACTGCGCACAATTCGCTTCGGGTCTTCGGGCAGTCCATGCTCAATCATATGAGCCATCTAATCACGTAGCTGCCATACTTATCCATGGCCAAAGTGAGGACACGTGTTCTTCATAATGTTCCCCTTCAGACTGCGCTACCGGTCTTCGGGCCGTCCATGCTCAATCATATGAGCCATCTAATCACGTAGATGCCATACTGATCCGTGACCAAAGTGAGCACATTGTCGTCTAATCATGTAGTTGCCGTACTTATCCGTGACCAAAGTGAGCACATTGTCGTCTAAGCCGTACTTATCCGTGACCAAAGTGAGCACATTGTCGTCTAATCATGTAGTTGCCTACTTATCCGTGACCAAAGTGAGCACATTGTCGTCTAAGCTGTACTTATCCGTGACCAAAGTGAGCACATTGTCGTCTAAGCTGTACTTATCCGTGACCAAAGTGAGCACATTGTCGTCTAATCATGTAGTTGCCGTACTTATCCGTGACCAAAGTGAGCACATTGTCGTCTAATCATGTAGTTGCCGTACTTATCCGTGACCAAAGTGAGCACATTGTCGTCTAAGCTGTACTTATCCGTGACCAAAGTGAGCACATTGTCGTCTAAGCTGTACTTATCCGTGACCAAAGTGAGCACATTGTCGTCTAATCATGTAGTTGCCGTACTTATCCGTGACCAAAGTGAGCACATTGTCGTCTAATCATGTAGTTGCCGTACTTATCCGTGACCAAAGTGAGCACATTGTCGTCTAAGCTGTACTTATCCGTGACCAAAGTGAGCACATTGTCGTCTAAGCTGTACTTATCCGTGACCAAAGTGAGCACATTGTCGTCTA
>MEIZ01000013.1:748261-758778 GCA_001723225.1 Globodera ellingtonae | reverse complement strand
CAAAGTGAGCACATTGTCGTCTAATCATGTAGTTGCCGTACTTATCCGTGACCAAAGTGAGCACATTGTCGTCTAATCATCGTAGTTGCCGTCGTCTAAGCTGTACTTATCCGTGACCAAAGTGAGCACATTGTCGTCTAATCATGTAGTTGCCGTACTTATCCGTGACCAAAGTGAGCACATTGTCGTCTAATCATGTAGTTGCCGTACTTATCCGTGACCAAAGTGAGCACATTGTCGTCTAATCATGTAGTTGCCGTACTTATCCGTGACCAAAGTGAGGACACGCGTTCTTCATAATGTTCCCCTTAGACTGCGCTACCGGTCTTCGGGCCGTTCATGCTCTGAAAGAGCGTCCGTCGAAGTGGGAACACCCCTCGACAGCGCAAAGTGAGCACATTGCATGACGTGGTTTCCATAACGATCTTTGATGCATCTGATCACACACGCACGCGGCRTCAGTTCATCGATTATCTTTAAAAAGTATTTTATTTATTAATATGTGTTTTACTTTAAAATGATTACTCCTCAAAATGTAATAATTATTTAAAATAGATTTTTGCCTCCATTTGTGACGCTTTGTCCACCGATTTCAACGCCATTTGGATCACGGGACCGCCGTACATTTGCAGGGCAAATGTCAACACGTGGCCATGCAATGCGTCCACCAGCCGAGCCTTCTGATCTTCCGTACCGTATTCGAAAAATTTCTGAATTTATTTTTCTTAATTAGGTAATTTAAATAATTACTTGTCGTAAGTCAAGGACGTATTTAAGAATTTTAACAAAAGCAAAATCGATTAACGCTTAATTTGTCGAATCGTGCCAAACATTAATGAATATTCGGAGGACCTGAATAACAAAAGTGCCAAATTCGTCAGCCATCAACTGTCGAGCATTTTGAAGCGTCTCCGGCCCTCTTCAAAAATAAAAGTTCACAAAATTATTTCCCAACGCGTCGTCCCAAAAAGTGACATTTAATGCATAAAGCAACTCACCCCACACAAATTTTGTCGAACAGTGCCTTTTTGTGATCCTTCGTCCCGCAGATTAAACACTTCAAAATGACGAGGCAGCCGAACTTGTCCTGTGCATACTTMAGAATGTCCTCCTGCAGACTGCGCACAATGCGCTCCCGGTCYTCGGGCAGTCCATGCTCAATCGCGTGTTGGATGACGAAGTTGCCAAACTGATCCGTGACCAAAGTGAGCACATTCCGTGCAGTTGTTCCAGCACGGGACGCTTTTGCTGCTCCGTACAGTGTTCAAGCACACTTCTGATCACACAATTACCGTATTCATGGAGGGACAGGGAAGCAACCTGGTGGGATGGGATGAAGGAATCTTTTCGAGATTTAGTATTAATAAATGTTTAAATAGTTTTTTAAACAAACAAACAAACAAAATCAGATAAAAATGTACCGAATCCGACGGACTGTTGATTATGGCATCACGACAAACTGAAGCTGTTCTGGTTCGATGAGTTCAAATATCTGCAATAAATCCTCAACAGTTTCCAATAAAGCAAACCCCCAAACCCGGAAGCCTCCAGGTTAATACTCAAACATCACATTTATATAATTGTTGTATATTGGCATTATTCACCGACGCCCGAGCTTAACCGCTTTGCTTGTCTTTAACCTGGGTTGTTAACGCGGGTTAAATAAACCCGGATTTATTCCCTCCCTCCCTTCAACTATTATTACTTTGGGAAATTTTTTAATTATTTCAAAAAAATAAAATAATTTGAAAATATGTTTAAATAACTGATTAAAAATTAAATGCTTTTGCCTCCATTTGTGACGCTTTGTCCACCGATTTCAACGCCATTTGGATCACGGGACCGCCATATATTTGAAGGGCCAATGTCAACACGTGGCCATGCAATGCGTCCACCCTGGTGTCAGGTAAATCTGGGCCGTCAAATATGACATTTTTTAATGTTGCCTCCAGGGTTGCACCGAGTTTCTAAATCTGATAAAACTTTTGTTTTGGCATAAATGCGAGTTGTTGTGTAGAAATGTAGAAATAAGTAACCGATCATGTCAGAAAAACAATTTGGAGGTGGGTGCAGTTAGGGGAAAAAGTTCGATTTACGGGTTTTGAATCATTACAGTTTTCGAATTAATTGTTTTCTTGGGGAGTGGAGCGTCCGGGATTCGAAAARGAAGTCATATTCTGTCTACTTCCAAGAAAAGTCCTAAAAACTCTTTTCTGACAACCTTATAAATCCCTTTTATTTTTCAAAATTCGCCGGAACAGGCTGTTCAAATCGTTCATCGTGCCCCCCCCCAGCAATGCCAACTTTGAACCTTGCGGGTCCAGCGCAAACTCCACGACGTGGTTGCCCAAATCGGCGAGTTGAAGATTGGCTGTACGGTTTTTGCTTTCGAGCTCCCGGTCTACAAAAAAGGGCCTTCATTTTTCGGCAACGAAACTCAAATTCAATTCAAATTAATATTATATTTAAAAAGTTGCAAACCTCGCGGCTAATGCGTTGGTTAGACCCCGGCACATGTGGGAATTTGTAGCTATGAAAGCCACACGGTCCCTAATTGAATATACGCGTCAATAAATCACAACATTTTTTGAATATAAGCGCCACACAAACCAAACTCCCTACATATTCCAACAGCCAGACATGTAAACGCTACACTATTTTCCCTTTTTCCGCACACTTTTTCCTTCAGAATTTAATGACAATCAATTAGTGGGGCGAGAAGAAAGGAAAAAGGTGACGCCGTTAGTGTGGCGCACCTATGCCAAATGGCGGGCATAGCCTGTGGTTAGAGAAATACAAAAACAAGAATTCGTTTCGATAATTGCTGAAATTCATTGTTTAAATAATGAAAAACCTAAATGGCAGACAGAGAAGTATGGTCAGACACTACATCCCCCCCCCCACCTTTGAATGGCCTCGGCATACAACATGGAGCAGTTCATGGGCTTCTTAAAGGCTATTTGGAGGCTATTTCTATCAAAGGCCTTCACACTCCGATCCTTCCGAAAACGTTCGTGTTTTGTCTGAACCATCGGATTTCAAATTCCTGGCAAACAAACTCCGCTAACGCTTTTTAGCGCAAAATGTGCTTGCCCTCCTCAAGTTGGCTGACTACTTCCAGAGGTGGATTGGTTGAAGGAGCGTTGCTGACCAATCAATTGTCGCCGGGGCGAGAAACACTGACCAATCAATTGTCGCCGGGGGCATTTCCGAGAAACACTGACCAATCAATTGTCGCCGGGGCGAGAAACACTGACCAATCAATTGTCGCCGGGGGCATTTCCGAGAAACACTGACCAATCAATTTTCGCCGGGGGCATTTCCGAGAAACACTGACCAATCAATTTTCGCCGGGGGCATTTCCGAGAAACACTGACCAATCAATTGTCGCCGGGGGCATTTCCGAGAAACACTGACCAATCAGTTGTCGCCGGGGGCAGCCCCCCGAATTGTTGGTGTAGAGAAATATGGTTAAAATCATGCAAAAAATAAGATTTTAATATATTTTGAGACATTTTTTAAAATGTACTGATTTTTGAGCCTAAAATCTGAAAGTTTGATTCCAATGTACTGATTTTGAAATTTTTGTTGGCACCGCTGATTTAAATTGATGTTGCTGTGATTGTTAATGCCAAGGCATTTGTAATACAAAATGTTCGATTGTATCGTTCTTTCATCATATTCTTACATTATTACCGGGGCCAAAAGGTTCCGGCCAAAGTTCGAGACTAACGGACAAAAATAAAGATTAGTACATTAAAACACGAAGACGGAAGGGTTTCTTAGAAAAATGTAAAAATAGTAATTAATTTAAGAGTAGATGTTGAAAGAATCGATTAGATTTAAGAAAAGCGCTCTTATCTTTTTTTGTTTTTTGCCCATAAATTTAATTATTAAAATAATCGCGATATATTTATCGAAATATTTTCCCCGGCGGCGCATTTCGGCACCGCCGAACATCCTCCACTCTTTCGTAAACCAATTTTTGTTTTGAATTCTGAAATTACAAAGCAAAATGTTAATTTTGCGAAAATTTTGGTGAAATTCTGGACAAAAATCCCAAAATTTTTCCCAACGGCGCCTGTCGGCACAGTCGGGCTCTCCTTCTCGGACAATATATCGCTTAGTATTTTATCAAATCGAAGTAGCGAAGCATTGCCGAAGACTAATTTTGAGATGTTGCTGTACATTTTCCGGTCCCCCCCCCCCTCGGCTCGCAGAGTATTTAAGTGATGAACTTTGCCCCATCGGCGAAGAGAGGCGTCCCCCCCCCCCCATTCATTCGCGGCTGCTGTTCATTTACGATTGATTGGGGCTCCAGTGGACTGTGGGGAGTTGGGACTGGTGGCCAGAGGAGCCCCCCGGGCCCGGGTTCTTTGCCCCGATTGGGGTCAACTGGACGCCAGCGTTGTTTAGGGGTCATCTTCCGTCCCCCTCGGAGTTGGCAGGCGCCCCGCCGCTTTAGTGTAATAGTCCTTTATTCCGAATGAATTTAAAATGATTTTCTGATATTATTAATATTTTAGTGCATTGGCTCTAATTACATCGTTTACCATCATATCCTTCCATTAGCATATTTTATCAGAATTTCTAATCGATTAACAAAAAAAATGTATGGAGCTAGCACTTCCACTTATTTAAACGGAACCCGCGGATCCCAAGATTGATAATATAATTAATCAATTAATTAATTGTATTTTCTGCAGGGCCACTCCCTAAAATGTTATTGCACTTCAACTTGGCTCTTATAATTACTGTTCTGCAAGTCTTAGAATTCAACGGGTGTGATGCACATCAACAGTCATTGGCTCATCCTGTTCCAACAGCTTCCGGTGGGTTTAGAAAAGGTTTCTGCCCGACCCCTCGGAGACGGAAAAGTCGGGGGGTCGGGGTTGGCCATAACGCGGTCGGGGACGACCCAATCCTTGGGTTTGGAGTCGGGGAGCAACCTTAGTTTAGAGTATAAGGTTTTACCCAACCCCGGCTTCTCCGCCACCGAAGGGACGGGCGGGGCTAAGCTATTTTGGCAAATTAATCAATAAATGTGAATTTGTAATAAAAAAATGTGAATTTGTAATATTGTAATAAAAAAAGTAGGGAACTTTTCAGAATTTAACGCCGAAGAATTGTGCCGTGCCATTGAGATCACTTCGTTCACAAAGGCGAGTAACGGCGTCAACCCGGGCGAGGAGTACTGTGCATCTACGGTAAAACTTTCTGAGACAACATTTTAAATCAAATACAAAAAGATAAATTTCAGTATAAAAAGCAAGATCTTGACCTGAATCGTTCCCCGAATCTTGAATTGAATCGTAAGTGTGATTAGAACTATTAATTTAATCTTAAAATTTAAATTTTCGCGGTTTATTTAACCATTTGTCGTCATTTTGTAGCTGTTGGACAAGCGGAGTTCTCCGTGGACTTACTGAAGGCGGTCTATCGTAACCCAATGGAGGGGACTCGGACAAAGAATACGGTACTATCGCCTCTTTCGGCAGCCATTGCCCTGGCAATGGCTTACGCCGGTGCATGCGGGCAAACTGCGGCTGAATTTGGCAAAGTGTTGGCCGGCGGTATTTTACGATTTAAATTTGGAAATTAAGCTAGGGTTCCTCCCGACCCCGAACCCCGACCCCGAGCCCAAAAAAGGGGTCGTCCCCGGCCCCGACATTGCCAACGCCGGCCAACCCCGACCCCGACTTTTCCGCCCCCGAGGGGTCGGGGAGGACCCCTAAATTAAGCAATTAATGTCTGCTTAATAAATTGGCTTTCATTATTTTTAATCTGAATATATATTTGAAGAAATTATCTAATTCATGTTGTTGACGACCCATAAATATTTGTCAGATTCTTCTGGTTCAACCTTGCACATCAATTTCGGCAAATTTCTTCAAGAAATTGCGTCCAATCAAACTGATGAAGCGTCAAAAAAACGGAACAATTTCCGATTCGACGGGCCCCCTCCAAAGTTTAAGCTGAGAATTGCCAATAGAATATATTTGGCGAACACTTTCAACGTTTTGGACGAGTTCAAATCGGTCATCAACACGCATTATGGGGGCAACTTCGAGTCCATCGATTTTGAGCAAAATGTCGAAGCGGCCGAGGCAAAAATTGAATTTGTGGCCCCCGGGGTTTTAGTCTTTTGAGTTTTTTTGTGAAATTAATAAAGAAAATAATTATACACCCTTTATTTTGCTTACCTATTTTTAATGTTTATTTTGAATAATTTTACTATTATTTCCAATTTGCAGAAAATTAATGCCTTTGTTGAGAATTCGACGAATGGAAAAATCAAAGATTTGGTCAAATCAGACGATTTCGATTCTGACACAAAGTTTACTTTCAACTAAAGATCGGATCGATCGAGATTCTCGATTCGGTAAATCTCGACACGACGAATCTCGATCGTATATTTCTTTTTGTGATCTTACAAGATACGAGATTTTTCAAGATTCTCGATCGAAATCTCGATCGTTCCTCAAGTCCGAACTTTATTTTAACCTGAATTTTACTTAATAAATGTTTTAGTTTGGTTCTCGTCAATGCAATTTATTTTAAAGCAAATTGGCTTCGACCGTTTAGCGATCGAACGAAGGAAAAGCTCACATTTTTCTTAACCAATGGCCAAGAAAACAAAGTATTTTAATGAAATATTTACTTTTAAAAAGACATTTAACCAATTGAATTTTGTTGGAATTTATTAGAATTTTATTATTGAAAAAATTGCATAAATTAAATATTCAGTTGGACATGATGCAAACGCGAGACGAATTCATTTACGTCGTGGAAAACAAAGTAAAATAAAATAAAAGTCTCAATTAAAAGCATTTAAAAGTGATTTTGAGTAGTGTTCGGCACGGTAAAATTTACCGCGGTAAAAACCGGTAAAAATCGGTAAAAATTGACGGTAAATTTACCGGTTTACCGTTACCGGTCGCCTTTCAGTCCCAACCGGTAAAAACCGGTAACGGTAAAAATCGGTAAATTTACCGATTTACCGTTACCGGTCCAAGTCATTTACCGCGGTAAATTACCGGTTTCCGGTAAAAATTTTAAACTAATATTGATGCTTATTTTTGAATTTGGCATTCAATTAAAGAAATTTTGGGTCAAGTCTGACTCAAATATAGTCCAAAATTCGCAATTTTTTGCCCATTTTCTAAACAAAAATCTTAAAAATTCTAAAACCCCCCCCCCCACACGAAATCTAAGGCAGAATAGGCTAGGACACTGTCTCGGGGTAGACCACAAAAAAGATTTGTCCTTATTTAGGCCTCCGTCCTTATTTTTCGGTTTTGTGAAGATTTTCATAATATTTTGATTCAATATTCAAAATGAGAAAATTTCGAAGCGAATTGGACCAATTTTTATTACAAATTGGGAGTCAAAATTCCAAAATTTTCTCGGCGGCGCCTATCGGCACCGCCGACCCCCCCCCCCTCACAGTTAAGCGGAATTCTCAGAAAAATTTGCATTTTCTAAAAATCGGCAAAAAAATTTTTGAATTGTTTGCGCAACAAAAAATGTTAATTTGGAAAAAAAATTTCCAAACGGTGTGGAGAAAATATTCTTTTGGAAAAATGCAATAATACCCAAAAAAACATCCCCCAAAATCCAACTTCTTTTTGAAAAAAATTGATTAAGAAAAACGAWAAAATGCACCCCTAAAATTGTCATCGGAATGTGCAGAASAAAAATCAAGAAATGGTTGCATAGACAAATATCGGGAAAAGATTTGTTGTGAGTTTGTTTCAGGAGAAAAGAACTTTAATTTCAGTTTTTGAAATTTACCGGTTTACCGAGATTTACCGGCATTTTATGGTCGGTAAAAACCGGTAACGGTAAAAACCGGTTTTACCGTTACCGTTACCGGAAAATGCCATTTGCCGAACACTAATTTTGAGTGCTTTTCAGACTAACTTAAGCTACTCAACAACTAAAAATTGACGGAATTCAAAATTCAGTTCAAAATGCTCGGAATTTCATATGTCGGCGAGAAAGCGCACCTTTTCATCCTTTTGCCAAATGCTAACGACGGCCTGAAGGCTTTGTTGAACGAATTGAAAGGGGCCAAATTGATGGAATTGGCTCAAAAGTCTGCAACTACCAAAGTCAAGGTGAAAACTTTAGCAATAATTGAAAGTTAATTAAGAGAAATTAAATTAAATTAAATTAAAAAGTTATATAAATTAATTGCATTTACCCAAATAGGTAAGAGAATTTTTAATTGCCTCAACTAAGCCTAACCAAAAGTAACTTTTATACAATCAGAAAAATGTCAACTCTTGCAAATATGAAAATGAGTGTTTAATTTATTTTCTAAAATAAAGGACATAATCAAGTCTTGCCGCAAAGCGAACTAATTTTTTAAACAATATTTATTGAGGGATTTTGTACAATAATTTTCGTTATGATCTTTTTAGGTCATTTTGCCAAAATTCAAAATTGAGTCGTCTCACCAATTGGAAGATGTGCTGCCTTCGCTTGGCATTAAAAGCGCATTTGACCGAAATAATGCCGACTTTTCCGGCATAAGCAACTCATTGCCATTGCCAGTCTACATCAGCAAAGTTATTCAAAAAGCGATGATTTCGGTGCGTAAAAATATAAATTTTAATCAATTAATTAATTCTGAGAATTTCAAATATTTATTTCAAAATTAATGCCGCCAAACATTTATTTTTGGCAAATTCGAAGATCGACGAGAACGGCACAGAAGCGGCCGCGGCGACAGCCGTGTTTTTCGCACCGGGTAGCAGCGGCATTCCGCCACCACCGCCCCCAATCTTTCGAGCCGACCATCCGTTCGCCTTTTTCCTCATCTACAGCCAAAAGCACGTCATGTTCAGCGGGGTTTTTATGGGCGAATAATGAGAGGAAATCAATCCATTTTTGCTAATAATTTTGAATGTATTTAATCGAAAATTATTTTCTTGAATTGAAGGTTAAAATTTAGCGTTTATTTGGTATTTCTAGCTTATATGGTCCTGGAACGAAACCGGTCAATTCATCAAAATATGGACAAAAATCTCGAAATATGGCCATAAAATATGGATGGAAAATTGTAAAATATGGACGACGTGGTTTAGTCGCGAAAAATTCAATTTTTGGGGTGTATTTTTTGAAAATTTTTAAAAAGTCGATCCTTGGGGGTGTATTTTTCGTTTTTATTGCATTTTTGTTAAGGAATTTTTGAGAAATGGCGAAATATGGATAAAAATCGCAAAATATGAAAAAATATGGATTATAAAGTGGGCTCTAGAAGCTTCAAAACACCATTTATGGTATTTATACGCTGTTTCGAATGCGCAACAAAATTATGGATTTCCATATAAATCGCGGGCTATTAATGATTAAATTGGGAATGATCAAGAATCGAATGTTTTGAGAGGGCGTATTTTCTTTTTATTAAACTGGCCATTTTTATTGAAAATTATGAATCTACCCCAGGGTTCCGATCTTAACATTTTTAAAAACAGCATCAAAACTCAACATGCTGGTCCTGATCCCGATCCCGGGTTTCACGAGCCCGGTCCGGTTGACCAAAAAGCCCAATCCCGGTCAACTTTGTTTTGGTAGGAAGTGAATACTTTGAAACATTTAAATTAATGTAATTCATTTGTAGAAAAAAGTGGACTAACCTAAATCTTTTTTACTTTTAATTTCTTAACTTTATGGAAGCGCGGAATGATCAAGTGGTGGTATGCGACATTTTACAGATGAGGGCATCGAGTAAGAATGATCATTGATCACCTTCTTAATTCTAAATGTTTTCCCCCAAAAGCGTTTTCATTTTATTTAAATATAACAATAGCTTTCAAAAAAGGTGCTAAAATTTAGTAATTTGGAACCGGTTCCCCGGAACAGCGGAATCGCCCGGGAAAATGGAACCGGGACACCACCGCTATCAATAAACGGCATTGATTGTTTGCACATGTATTTAAAATCTTTTGCCATCCATTCTGTCCTTCAAAAACCAAACTGGCACGAGAAATGGCAATTCTCACACGTTTTAAGCTAAGCCTTCTTTGAGAAAATAAGAATCGATTAGCTTTCGCTTGATCAAAGGTTCAACATACACTAAATAATATCGATTTTGTTTGATTTGCTTTTGCGCGCCCTCCCTGGAGAAGGCGCTTCCAAAAATTAGGGTAAACCCATAAGCGTCCCCCTGCACGGAAACCTTTAGTAAAAGGCGAAAGATTTCATCGTCCGAATACAGAGGGACCAGGGATAACCACAGCGGGGGGTTTGGGGGTATTTGGAAAAGAATTTGAGAAAAATGTTTATGGGTTGCAAAAATAAAACAACATTCTCTCACTCACTCTGTCAGTCTGCATGCATGCGTGCGTGTTCCCTCAGAAAGGAAAGAGAGCGGACGCACGCAGCAAATGGAAAGGATTTCCCCTCATTTCCTTAATGGGAGTTCAGAGAAAGAAAATATTAGGCAGTGAAGGCCAAAGAGGCTATACAAAAAGAGAAAGACAACGAATTTTTGCTCTCCTTTCTTCCCC
>MEIZ01000013.1:726461-738673 GCA_001723225.1 Globodera ellingtonae | reverse complement strand
GGAAATTACCGACCTCGAGTTTGGGAAATTACCGACCTCGAGTTTGGGAAATTACCGACCTCGAGTTTGGGAAATTACCGACCTCGAGTTTGGGAAATTACCGACCTCGAGTTTGGGAAATTACCGACCCCGAGTTTGGGAAATTACCGACCTCGAGTTTGGGAAATTACCGACCCCGAGTTTGGGAAATTACCGACCTCGAGTTTGGGAAATTACCGACCCGAGTTTTTGGGAAATTACCGACCCCGAGTTTGGGAAATTACCGACCCCGAGTTTTTTGGGAATTACCGACCCCCGAGCTTGGGAAATAAACTATTTGACCTTTTTGGCCACATACCTACTCGACTACCAACTCGGCGCCGCCCAGTCCAACGCCGAGTAACTTTTAAACCGAATACGACAAAATTTGGTACCATTTGAAGAGCTAATGTTTTTATTGAGAAAAAGCCAAGCGATTGTGACAGAGTTCTTAAAGTTATAACAAGTTAAGTCCAACAAATTTGACTTTTCACAATTTTCAGGCCCATGACATTTAATGTTTTAGCTTAGTTTATGACGCTTCATCGAGCTTTCGAATGGTATTAAATTTGTCTGATTCGGTGGAAGTTGAAGAAAGTTACATGCCATGAAATGAACGGATTGGCGCCAGCCCGAGCTGTTCAAATCGTTCATCCAGCAATTCCCACCTTGAACCGCGCGAGTCCAGCGCAAACGCCACGGCGTGTTTGCCCAAATCGGCGAGTTGAAGATTGTCTGTACGGTTATTGTGGTAAGCGTCCAACAGCTTGGAACCGCCGTTGTTGCTGTACTCGTCCGACAGCTTGGACCGGTTGCTGGGACGGTCTGAAATTGCGTAAAACTCTGAAAAAAACTCCAGAGGTAAATGGAATATTTTATAAATGGATTAATTTTTTGTAGGCTCAAATTTTCAAAATTTACTGGACGAGGACGACGCCGCGCGAGCGCTAATGGCGGCCGGGACCACATTTATGATGTGTTGATGCAAAAACGCCCCACGAACAGTTTGGACGTGTTGAACCTAAACAAAAATTGCGTTTAAAAATCTGAACACCTCCAACTCCTCGAGCATTTCGTGTGCGTTTTTCCTATGCACCAAAATAACGCACAAAATCTAAGCAATGGAAGCTTTTGGAAGTCCTAAAATATGTTAAAAACCCTAATTTTTATAGTAAACACAAATACATTTTAAACACATTTTTTATTAAGCAAAACTAAAAAAGTAACATAAATTTAAAAAAAAATGGGGAATTAACACTCTCACAAATCGCTTTGCCACCATTCGCTTGAACAAATTAAAAAAGAACGGAATCCAACCAAATAATAACAACAAAAAAAAATCTGCAAACCTTGTGAATAATAATGTGCTGGCCGTTCAGAAAATTGCGAATGAATCGGTTGATCATTTTGCGCGATTGCGTTACTTTATAAATGTTGAAAAGGCATAAATTGAAAAATTAATTTTCAGCATTACTGGTCATAACTTTTTTGAGATTTGTCCAATCGCTTAGCTTTTGCTTGTTGATAGCTTTTACTGATTGTAAGCTTTCGAATGATATAAAAATCTTTGATTTAGTTGACTTTGAAAAAAGTTATGAGCAAAAAAGCTTGAAAAATGGTAGCGACTTGGGTACTAAATTTTTATAGACTTTGAAAAAAATTTATTTTTTTTTCGACATTTCGTCGTTTTTGGCTTAGTCGACATTTCGTGGCTTCGACATAATGTTAGTGCGCCAAAATTGTATTTTGGAAAATTTTGAATTTTCGAAAAATTGTTCGAATTCGGGTTCGGAATTGGGTAAAATAAATGTCAGAACCGAGACCAGCGACACTGAAAAACCCCAGAAACGTGTTTTATAGGACAAATTTTGTATTTTCTCAAAAAAAAGGGGTGGGGGCAAAACTGCATTCCGTTAATGTTGTCACACAGCGACTCAAAAAGCGAGATGCGTGCCAATAAATAGAGAGTGCGAGAGAATTAAACAAATTTCCTTTCTTTCTCTAACTTTCTCTCGTTTGGCGTTCTCTCTCACCTTTTTTAATATATATTTTGACCATCCCGCACTTCGATACTCATAACTTTTGTTCTATACTTCCAGATCCATTTCAAACTTTCACCATCCCTATAAAACAAAATAACATTTTTTAACATTAAAAAAATTAAAATTCACATTGATTTAGCTTGCTATTAGGTGATAGGAACGAATTTTGTCTTTTTTTTTAAATTAGATGGCAAAGGGAAATTATTAGCTAAGCTTAGCGGAAAGAAGGGTGTTTGAATTTAGTATCATTCGAAACCCCTTGATTCGTAGAAGCTATTTGTAAGCAAGAGCTAAGCGATTGGATAGCTCTCAAGAAAGTAGGCCCAACGAATGAAAACCCCTATTTTTTGGCCAATTTGGCCTTTTAACTTTTTTTAAACGAGCCCATCACTTTTTTTGCACTAGAACATATTTTATAAAGAATCTGAGCTTTCATATGACACCAAATTTATCTGATTCGATTAAGTCTGAAGAGACTTATAGTCATTTAGGCCAAAAGCAATGTGCCAATATGTGCTGACAGTTATAGCTTTTTCCAAATCGATCCAAATCAGATGAGCAAGATATTAATTCAAGGCCCGAATGTTCAAGTATCTTTCATTAAGCAAAAGCTAAGCGATTTGGAACGTGAGAAGCCCTAAACAAATAATTTTTTTAATTGGATCATGGCCCCATAACTTTTTTCAGAAGCATCAAATAGTTTAGCTTATGCTTACAAATAAGTTCTACTCATCATGAGCTTTCRATTGATACCGACTTTGTTTGGATTGGGTGGGTATGAAGCAATTACGGAATTTGGCTCTTCCCAATTAAATGAAAATTGATTAAATTCAATGAAAATTAGCAATTACACGGAGGGGACTCGAACCCGTGCCCCTTTTTCGTTGAAAAGCTCACAGACCACTAAGCCAAAATTTAAATCTTTTCCGAACTAGAGCTCCAAAATTGCGAAGCGGGCCACTAGCGTCCCGCCACTAGCGTCCCGCCATTAGCGTCCCGCCACTAGCGTCCCGGCCACTAGCGTCCCGCCACTAGCGTCCCGCCACTAGCGTCCCGCCATTAGCGTCCCGCCACTAGCGTCCCGGCCACTAGCGTCCCAGGCCACTAGCGTCCCGGCCACTAGCGTCCCGGCCACTAGCGTCCCAACCAAAAAATATTTTATTTTATTTTTTAGTAAACCAAATTACAGTTCAAATACATTTTAAATTTTTGATTTTTTCTTTGTCTATGGGTACTTTTCCGTTATACGACCACCTCCCCAAATCTGCTGAAAACATCATATATGGGGTTTTCAAGGGCGCTGATCACGAATCTGACAATATTTTTAAGATCTGACAACATCTTAAGATTTTGAGAATCAATGATTTTTRWTTTTTTAATTAAGGAAAAAACAACTAAGTAACTCCTAAGCCGGATTGGTTAGGCCTAAGCCTAACAAACGCCAAGCCAGGGTAGGCTTAGGCCTAAGCCTAACGAACTTTTGACCAAAAAAAAGCTCCACGAACTGGTTCAAAAACCGGTTTTGGATGATTAATGGTAAAAAAAATAATAAAAAATCATTGATTTTCAAAATCTTAGATTTTGAACTGTAATTTGGTTTACTAAAAAATAAAATATTTTTTGGTTGGGACGCTAGTGGCGGGACGCTAGTGGCCGGGACGCTAGTGGCCTGGGACGCTAGTGGCGGGACGCCAATGACCCCTACTCGGTTTTTTTGGCTGTTTTTGAAAAATATGGCTGGCTGGCGCTGAGACGGGCGATGAGCTGGCCTGACGGTTAAAATTCCGGAACTTTTTTCAAATTTGTTCAACTTTCCAAAAATACCAAAAAAATACGCGAAATGCTGTAAATCTACTTAATAGACGTTAAAAGAAGAAAAACAAATTAAGTATAAAGAAAATTAGTGCACTAAAAGTGCCATTTTTCGGTGCATATTTTGGCATTTTTGGTGCATATTTTGCATATTTTGGGCTTTTTTTGGTGCATATATATGCGCATATTTGGCCATTTTTGGTGCATATCGATCCTAGCCCTACTGATTATATCAAAATTTTGAAAAATTTTAAAAGTTTTCAACGGGCGCCCAAATGACCCCTTATAATGGGCGCCCAGTTGTGAGCGCTCAGTTGAGCGACTCCCTGTCTTGAAAACCAATTTAAGAAAATTATCCGGATATATCCCCGGCGAAACGGGCCAACTCCGTCCCGACCCAACTCCGTCCCGAGCCAACTCCGTCCCGAGCCAACTCCGTCCCAGCTACAAATTTTAGATTCAAAAGAGTGATACTCTAAATTTTTCAAAATTTCGAAAAAGCATAGGGGGGACCCTTATGGTCAACATTTTTGAAAAAGGTTTTTATTCTTAAATAGCCTAGAAATATGTTATTAAATGATGATTACGAATCCGTAATTAGAAAATCAAAATTGGGCATTTAAAACGGGTTTTGAACCGGTTTAAAATTTTAAAAATTAAAGAAACATCGATTTTTGAGTAACTCCAAAACCGGATTGAATTAGGCCTAAGCCTAACGAACCCCAAACTAGGGTGGCTTAGGCCTAAGCCTAACGAACCCCAAGCTAGAGTGACTTACAAATAAACCAGATCAATCCCCATTTGATTATTGAAATGCTTAGGGGATTTCGCAAGTACCGAATGAACACTTGAATTTATTATTTTGTTTACAATTACTTCTTTTGTTTAACTTTGAAAAAATCTTTGTTAAAATTTTTGTTTTTCTGAGGAGTTACTTTTGGTGACACATCATTTCAGCTCCAGTCTTTTCGTCACCGTCAATTCGTCACCAGCATTTCGTCACCGTCATTTCGTCACCAGCATTTCGTCACCGTCATTTCGTCACTTCATTTCGTCACCACAAAATTTAAATGTATGGCGTAAAGCTATTCTTTCTACACATGAATATCGATAAAATAAATATCCTTTTAAATATGTAATGCAAATAAAATAACTTAGAATTTTGTAATAAAGCGCTCACAGCTCAGAGTCTAATTTGTGTTTAAAGTATTAACAACCTAAAAATTGAATTGTAAAACTTCCAAAGCAAAGAGTAGCGGAAAGTTTCCGTCTGTTATTCGTAAACACATGTTTGTTTTGATGGTGTTGCTCTTCGGTCGGATCGTTTATTTCTTTGTTGAATTGAGAGTTACCTAATTATCATATCGCCCTTTACGAAGCAGAAATCATCGGCGGATGAGATTTGCACCAAAAACTAAAAAACATTTTCATCAGTTTACTATTATTTTTGTTGTCTATATTCCTGAATTAAAATAATTTCCCCCAAAAAACCAGAAAATGGTTAAACTTGATAGGCTGGCACCATGCCTGGAACAGACTTCTCCAGAGGAAGCCGCGTCAGTAAATTTGTAAAACGAGTTGTGAAGGAGTTTGGGCGGTGGGAAACAATTGTTCAAGACTACGAAAGTGCTCCCGCTAATGGAATTCGTGGTAAAGGGAATCAAAAGAGGAAGTGTTTATGTGCAACAAGATGAGAATCTATTGTCACTCTTCGGACAGTTTCAGCAAAGAGCTGATGATGACCCGCTTCGTTACCTCAGGACAATCGCTCATCATTTGGGAATGCCATAAAATCCCATTTCTAATCACACTATTTTTAAATTAACAAATAACATCAGGCATTTTAAGTGAAATATCATCTAATATTATTTTTCAGTTTTACGTTTTTTAAAAACTAATTTTGGTGACGAAACAATTTTAGATTACATAATAATTTTTCGGAATTTTATTTTACGCCATACATTTAAATTTTGTGGTGACGAAATGAAGTGACGAAATGACGGTGACGAAATGCTGGTGACRAATTGACGGTGACGAAAAGACTGGAGCTGAAATGATGTGTCACCGTCTTTATTTGGAGGCGATGTTCTTATTTTGTCCTTATTTTAAGACTTTTTCATGGATAAAATGTTATTAAATTTTGGATACTTGGCGTAATGTTCAGCCAATGTGTAAAATTGAGCAAATATAGTTTGAAAACCCTTACTTAAAAACAACTTTTTTAGGATCCCAAAATCAAATTTGGCTAAATTCCTTAACATCACAAATCTAAAATTTTCCCGGCGGTCGTTTTAATCAAATTAAAATAAAATCAGATTAAAAAGTTAACAATTTTAGCTTTAAAATTCTGGATGTCGATAAATTGTCGAAAAAAGAAAAAGACAAATTTCAATAATTAAAAATCTAATAATTCAATGTTTAGTCCATTTTCTAAGCAAGTTTTTTGCTTTGAACTCACTCGCACGCTTATATTTATAGAGACTGAACGTTGAGTTTGTATTATCTATTAAATACATATTTGAATGGACGACTTTGGGCAAATATTGACTCAAAAAAGGGGGGATGGGCCATTCGACACGGGCCGGTCTTGTCTGAAAACTGATCCAAAATGAAAAATCGCCAATTTAAAAAAAAATCTTTTCCGTGTTTTTCGCCAAAAGTCCTTCCGACATTCCAAGCACGGAGCACCACGATTGGGCGCCGACAAGTTTTTCGTTATAACTTTCTTCAAAGTCAACCAAACCAAAAATTCTTGGTATCATACGAAAGCTCTTAGTATGCTGAACCTTTGATCAAGCTTAAGCTAACCGATTTGCCTTTTCAAAAAATAGTTATAGCTTAAAACGTGTAAAAATCTCAATTTTCCGTGCCAACTTTTAGTTATGCTGCCATAACTTTCTTTGAATCATGATGTGAGCATTTTTTAAATTATTATGCCAAATATTCAAATTTTAAACATTTTGTTTTTTTTTTCAAAAAAATCCAAACAAAATCTAATACCTAAACATCAAAAAGCATCAGAATTTTCAAAAAAACAGCATCGGCCTTTCAAAAAACATCAAAAAGCTGCTAAAGCAGCAGATATCGGAGCCCTGCTCCCATAAATAGCGCCTAAACCGACCTTTTTTGACCCTCTGAACACAAAATTTGACAATGATTTTGTGCTTAACAACTTTTTTATGTTTTATTGTGAGTCTTTTTGCATCAGATTGATAAACGATTGTCAAGCTTAATCATAAGGAAGCAAATGTAAACTGCAAATTTGTTAAAAAAGCCAAACATTGGCAAATAACAATAAATTGTCAGGCAAATGGACTTCCTTTTTACGTAATATCACTCGACTCCGGTAGGCTCTTCCGCAGTTACATCGGCAGCCAAAATGGCCGTGTCGTTTGTCGCGTCGTACCATCCGTTGTTCGGGTCCATCAATTCCTAAATTATTATTTTTTTTGTTATGGTCGGGGGTATGGCAATTCGATAATTAACCTCAAATGACATGAAATGGGCGAATCCCCATCCGTCCTCCTTCGAGTGAAAAACGTATTTGATCGCCCGAGGGTGGTCCATTTTTGCCTCCTTTTGTGAAACAATTCGTAGAGTTGCTGAACAGGCACAGCTCCAATTGGCATCTTCATAATATAAATGCCATTTTAAAACAATTGCATGCCGCCGAATACGGTTCGGTGCCCACCAGAGATGTAACCGGATTTCCGGACACTTTTGGGTCCGGCAATTCCGGAGAATTAAATCCGGCATATGGGGGGGGGGGGTCGATGGTGCCAATAGGCGCCACTGAGAAAAATTTTGATGGAATTTTATTAAGAAAATTTGTCCCAAAACCCACAGATTTTTGCCAAATTTACGTTTGGGAGGGAACTAGATTCGCTTCGAAATTTCTCATTTTGAAATATTAGATCAATTTTCGGTCTTTAGGAGGGCGAAAAAATGTCAAAAATGAACAATCCAATTTAAGATTCAAATGTTGTCAGATTCCGGATGCCCGGAAATTTTTGAGTCCGGCATGCCGGTTTCGGACATTTTTTTAGTAGCCAGAATTCTGGATGCCGGACTTTATTTTTGGAATCCGGTTATATCCCTGGTGCCCACCTCTGTTTTCCGTGTTGCATTCAAGGTAAAAGCCCAATTGTTTTTCTGTAAAGCCAGTTCTTTTCGCCAATATGTGCCAAGGAAGTCCCCTAATGTACACGGCCTTGCTGAGTCGGCGGCCGCTGGTTTCGTCCCCTCGCGCAAATTCAGACACTTTTTCGATTGTCAGCATAATCTTCCCATTAGCTTTGTACGGATCTGATTTGTGAGTGCGTTTTGATCAGCTTGGCTTCTAAAATAAATTAGTCCCCACCATCTTCGTGCGATTTGGCCAGCGATCGTCGCTGGGTTGGGAATTGCAGCGGGTACCGGTCGGGCAGAACGCGGTCCGGATGCGCGTAGTACAGCAAAATGCCGACCAGCTCGTCACTCGTCAACTCTCCGGATGGAACTGTCAAAAGTGGGGGTTCAACTCAATTTATTTACCGTCAATATTTGGATATTAAAAAATTGGAATTTTACTAATTAAAGTGTCAATCCTGGAATTTTACAAATTATAAAATGTCAATCCAACCAATATTATCTAAAAAGTCCTCTTGTGAAATGAACGGAATTTTAGTGATTTGATTTGAAAAGTATAATTATAAATTCCAAAAAGCTATTTTTTTCATATTATAAAATACTTAAAACTTTTTGCTAATTTACGGAATTCCAAATTGTAAGTTCTACGCTGATCATTAACTCGTCGCGGCCCAATATCTCACACAACAATTTTTGGTCCATTTGCAAAAACGTTTTTGAGAGAAGCAAAGTGTCCGCCTTCTTATCGATATAAGCCAAACAACGGCGAGAGAAGTCCCAAAATATGTAAATTAAATATAAATATGTAATTATATCGAGCGAATTGGCGCAAAGATTTCCAATTTTCTTGAATTAAACAGGACCAACGGGAGCCCTAAGAGCAGTGTATCTTTATCCTACTAATTCTTGACATAGTCAGTCAAGGCATTTGGGTAGGGGAGAGGGGGCTATAGCCACGTAAGTATGAATATGTGTAAGCATTACGACCAAATGCTTCTAATTCTTCTAATTCAATGATAACAAAAAATTACAAGCCTCCCCTCCCTCCATACATTTCCCGAATTATTCAACATAAACATTTTTTTTTCGAATTAAAGTATTCAATAAATGTTGTTGATCCTTTTATAATGGGCGCCCAACCGTGAGGCCCAATGGACGATTCCCGGCTAGAGTCCCTTCCCCCAGCATCAAACCCTTGGAACACTTGGAATTGGCCTAACATTCCCGCAAGATGTTAGGACTCATGTTATTTATTTTCGCATTAAAATAGAGGAATTTGCCCCACCTCTTCTCCAAGGAAGCGAGCCCGGTCAAATGCGACGAAAACATTGCTCAGCTTCCCTATGGAAAAGTTCACACAAGCTTTGACCAATCCGGCCACATCATACTTTTTGGCTTAAATTTGTAAATTTGTGTTTTAATTTGATCGGAGAGTTCATTATTATTTGACCGGAGTAAAGCACAGCCATCGCATTGTCCCCGTTCAGTCCACGCAAATCGTCCGCATAAATGAAGGCTAATATCGCCTTGAACGCGTCCACCTCCACGTCGGGCACCTCGACGGGCTCAATCACTTCCGGAGGGACTAAAATTTTATTTTCAAATTTCAATGAATGACAAAATTTGCGCACCGGTCCCAGCGGCAGTGGCGGGCTTTGCATTTTGCGCGTCAAAACGGAACATTGCCTCGAACACATCGGAGGCCGTCCCCAGAAGTGCTTTATGTGCAGGCAAAAGCTTCAAATTTAAAAAGCTCGATAAACCCTTAACTTAAATGAACTCGCCTCTTTTTCGTCTCCTTCGCCAACCAAAAAGTGAACGTCCGCACCATTGCCCGTGTTCAGCAAACGCTTCCTACGACTATTCAAAGAACTCGAATTTGACATGACGAAAGACTTTATTATATGAATCTTATTAAGAAAAATAAACAAAAACCCGATTTTGGCCTTGCCCGGTAATTTAGTTTAAATGCCCCACGGACAAATGTCCCCTAATGAATTTGGGCTGTTCTCTCCTGTCGAACAGAGTTATTGGTCTTAAAAGTGTCTTATTCGGATTATTAGACCCCAAAAAGCCTCCAGAAACACGTCGTTCACTTTTTACAAAAAATTAATTGTTTTCGAAAATTGGGGGGGGGGGGGTAAGNGTACCTATTCTTTCTATTCAATTTCCTAATGTTTTAGCATTTTGAGCCAATCTCTAATTTACAATTGAATGAAAAGCGCGAAATTGGTTACGTCTAAACAAAGATGAATTTTTGAAATAATGCATTAACAATATTAGTTACATATGTACACACAGAAAATGGATTAAATTATTTAAGCATTTAGCCACACTTTTTGCACTGCTCTCTCTCTCTTTGATTGCATTTGTTGTTGTTGTCATTGTTTCTGTTGTTGTTATTGGCCATTGATTTGACCGCGGCTGCATGACGTCAATTTGTTGTTGTAGTTGGGGCCGCTTCTGCTCTGAAGAGTTGGTCGAAACTGAAAGACTTTTTTCTACGGGGTAAAAAAGGATAAACAATTTCTCCAAATTTCTAATCTCTTCTCCAATTATCAGAATTAGAGCCCGGTGGAGACGAGAATCTCATCTCGAGATCTCGAAACTCGAAGCTCAAGTCCTGGCTCTATTAATATATCTCGCAGCGCGCGTCGGACGATTTCGCATTTCGCCGGTCAGAGAAACTCATTTTCCCTTACAAATTAGGTACATTTTTTATCGTCGTTTGTGACCGTTCATTTATTCATTTTCGTTTTTCCGCATTTGATTCTGCATGGACCTTCAAAGTCGTCGTTAAAAAGGTGTTTCTAGGGGTGTTCGGGGGGCGTAGACTCCGATTCCTAACATCCATTCCGATTCGAACCCCGGAACCTAATTCGAACATTTTCAAAAATGCAAAAGAGCCCATTATGGGTTTTTAACCCTTTAAAAAACCCACTATTTTTAAATTTTGGGTGTAAATCTATTAWCAAATTGAGTCAAAAATTCAAAATTTTCTCGGCGGCCACCCACCTCCCCATAAAATGTTTTTTGAAAATTCCTTAAGAAAAATAGCCATAAAAATGCCATATTTTCTCGAAGTGGCATCCCTGACTATGAGGCACGGAAACATTGTACATAAATAAATTGATCGAAGTTTCTTATAAAATGCAATAGATTTGTTTAAATTGTCGGGCAAATAAGCCGATGCAATACAATGTTTTTGGAAGAGAAGCTTTATATTAATAATTAATAAATGGTTATTTTATTTTTATTTGTATTATATTTTTGCCTCACTTTTTGTATTTCAATAATTTTTTGACACGTTCGTACACAATTCTTTTTGGCGCAATTCTTAACAATTCCACCAAAAAATTAAAATGTTTTCCCAGAAGTTAAATCAGCCGCTGATTTGACTATTTATCGGCGAATGTCTAATAAATATGGTGCTAGGGCGTTTCTTAAATTCCGCCACATATATTTTATGAAGTAGTTTTAGACATTATAACTTTATTCATACCGCACTAAATCGGTTAGCCTTTACCAATGGAAAGCTCTATATGAATAGAAACTATTTGTAAAACTAAAATAAGCACTAAATCAAAGTTTTAAAAAGTTATGATCAGAAAACCACGAAAAAGCTCGATTTTTGGCAGTTTTCATTATAACTTTTTTAAAACTTATCAAACCGCTTCAACTTTGATATATTGCCTTCTCTACTCATTTAGAGCTTTCCAATGGTATAAGGTGTAACTGATTTTAGTGCAGTATGAATAAAGTTAGGATGTCAATATATGTGGCGGATTTAAGAAACGCCCATGGCGGCGGAATTTAAGAAACGACCCAGCACGATAAATATTATGTAAAATGAAAAAATATTTTATTTGTTCATTTTCTCATAATTATTATTCATTTTTTTTAAATAGAAGTCATCACTTTTGCTTTTTCTCATCGTTTTTATCCAATGATTCACACACACATACATTTTGGTTCGTTGTAAATTTGTTATCGTTATTTGGTATTTCATTTTTATTTTCATGTCCTCTGACGGATTGTCCTCGTGACGGAATTGTCCTTCACTGACGGATTGTCCTTCACTGACGGATTGTCCTTTGACGGATTGTCCTTCACTGACGGATTGTCCTCTGACGGATTGTCCTTCACTGACGGATTGTCCTTCACTGACGGATTGTCCTCTGACGGATTGTCCTTCACTGACGGAGTGTCCTC